>JFGW01000033.1:0-182006 GCA_000729825.1 Epichloe sp. AL9924
CCAACACTATTATTACTATAGCTACTTTAAATATCTTATTATGCTATTTAGACTAGTTAACACACTAGTGACTTTTTAGGAGTATATTAATAATACACTTAAAGGTCTTGTTAATAAGACCTATATTATTTACCTAGATAATATGCTAATATATAGTAGCGTGGTTAAGGAGTATATAGATTATATTAAACAAATCCTATGTAAGCTTAGAGATATAAGCCTTTTTATTAACCTTGTAAAGTGTTAATTTTTAGTTATAGAGGTTAAATTCTTAGGCTTTAAGATATTACTAAGAGGTATTATAATAGATTTAGCAAGGGTTAAAGTAATTATAATATAGCTAATACTATATAGCATATTTAATATTTAGTTATTTCTTAGTTTCACTAGATTTTATTGCTATTTTATTAAATAGTATAGTAAAGTTATTATTCTATTAGTAGATTACCTTAGAGGGAAGTAACTAGTAATGTTTAACCTAGAACCCTATAAGTTAGTAGCATTTAGAGAACTTTAGTAAAGATTTTAAGAAGCGCTAATTTTAGTGTATTTTAATCCACTTGCGTATCTTAGAGTGGAGATAGATATATCTAGATATATAATTAGGGCTATACTTACAATATTAGTGCTAGGTTACTAGTACTTAGTTGCGTTTATATTAAGGAAAATAACTAACGCTAAATTACGCTATATAACACCTAATAGCGAATTATTAGCTATTTAAGAGGCTTTTTAGGCCTAGAGACACTATCTTACCTATTTAGCTTATATAATTAAGGTTATTATAGACTATTTAAACTATAAGTACCTAGCTATAAAGCCTAAGCTTACTAGTAGGTAGGTAACTATGCTTAATAAGCTTTATCTGTTTAACTTTAAGATTATATATTATATAGGGAAATTAAATCCTACTAATCCCCTATTAAGAAGACTAGATTTTATAAGTAAGATAAGGAAAGTAAAAGTAATAACTATATAGCTCCCTACCTTTTTATCTAAATTTGTAAATACTAAGTAATAGGAACACTATAGTAACACTACTAGCGCTATAGGTTCTATAAAAACGTTATTTAGTATAACTAATAGTTAGTTATAAAGACGCTATAATAATACTATTAATATCTAGGGTTTTAAAAAATTATAACTTAACTATATTTTTAAGGAGCTTAATAATCTAGACACGCTTAGAAGAGGTATATTAATAGGGTTATTTAATACTTTTTTTAGCAAGCAATAAGGCAGCTATAGTAGTACTGCTAGCACCTAGTCTATATTATATTTATTACTTAGCTATTTTAATTTTCCTATTAGACTAGCTACTACTAAAAGGGGTAGACTAGTATAGGTAGTTGCTAGCAAGTAGCGAGGGCGCCCCTTAAAACTATTACTTATCTGTTTCCCTATAAGACTAGAGGTATCTAGCGAACTAATTACTTATAGAGATATTATAGCTAGGATCTAATCTATCTAGAGAACCTCTTCTAAGTTTAACTCTAGCTTTCTAGAAAGGAGCTTAGAATTAGAAGCCCTAATTTAAGTCTTATTATATAAAGCGTAGTAAGGCAATAACTTTGCTGCGGGTTAATTAAAGTTACTTAAAAGCGGTAATTTAGTAGCGTTATAGATATAGTCTATAAGACCCTCTAAGCTATTAATGTTTAAGAATTATGTTTTTATCCCTTAGGGAATAAGAAAAAAGAAGTTACTTAAAAGCAGCAATTTAGTAGTATCACAGACATAGTCTATAGGACCCTCTAAGCTATTAATATTTAAGAATTGTGTTTTTATCCCTTAGGGAATAAGAAAAAAGAAGTTGCTTAAAAGCGGCGATTTAGTAGCATTATAGATATAGTCTATAGGACCCTCTAAGCTATTAATGTTTAAGAATTATATTTTTATCCCTTAGGGAATAAGAAAAAAGAAGTTACTTAAAAGCAGCGATTTAGTAGCGTCCTAGACATAGTCTATTAAACTCTCTAAGCTATTAATATTTAAGAATTATATTTTTATCCCTCTAAGAATAGGAAAAGAAATTTTATTACTAACTTATAATAACCCTACTGCTAGGTATTAAGGAGTAAGCAAGACTCTTTGTTAAATTGCAAACTAATATTATTAGCTAATAATAAAACTAAGGCATCACAAACTATATAGCAAGCTAGCTACGCTGCTAGTGCCTAATTGCCCTTTTTAAGAATTATTAATAGATTTTATCACTAGGCTTCCACTAGTAAAAAACTTAAACTAGACTTATAACGTGATTTTAGTTATTATTAACTATTTTATAAAATATAGTATTTATATTCCTGTTTTAACATAACTATCTAGCGACAGACTAGTAACTATATTCTTAGAATATGTTTTTAGAGACTATAGAGCTCTAGAAGGTATTATAATAGACTAAGGTTTTACATTTACTAGTGGTTTCTAGATAACTTTCTGTTACCTTCTTATAACTAAGTGGCTATTAAGCACCGCTTTTTATCCCTAGATAAATAGCTAAATAGAACGTCTAAACTAGGTTTTAAAGCATTATTTAAGGGCTTTTGCTTGTGCTAAATCACGATTTACAAGTTAATATAAGGTTATTACGAGATAATTATGATTTGTAAGTTAATGCAAGGTTATTACAAAATAATCACAATTCGCAAGTTAATGTAAGGTTATTATAAGATAATCACGATTCACAAGTTAATATAAGGTTATTACGAAATCACGGTTTATAAGTTATTACGGTGGGAAGTTAGAAAATAAAGTTAAATTACTTAATCTATTGCATAGCTACTAAGTACCTACTTCTCTATAATAGAGTTAGCTATAATAACTACTATTTCCTTAGTAGTAGTAATAGCTATAGTAGCTAAAGGGGTAGAGGCCCTAGGAGTATCTTTATTATTAGAATCCCTCTCTTTATATATATAGACCTAAAGTTTACTAGGGAGCTTAATAGGACTAATATAAGTAAGTAAATTAGTAGTATTAGGTGTAAACTACTAGTAAGTTAGTTAAGCATTAGCTATGTATGTTAAGAAAGCTTACTATTAGGATATTCTAGGCTATAAAGTAAAGAGAGTTTAAAATATTAATCTATATCTTAAGGTTTATAGTATTACTTAGTAGCGCTATTATAATATATTTATTATATTTTACTTTATAAGTAGTATTAGTAGTTATTTAGGCGTAATAGATATGTCTACGCTTATTAGAATTTTTATAAGATAGGATAGTATTCTATAGCTTTTTCTTTGCTTTTATAATAGACTAGTAGTAAGTTAGTAGTAATCTAGTGTCTAGGTAGTAGAATTATACTTACTTTATCCTAATAGTAGTAGCTACCTTTAGGAGTAGCTTTAATAAGTTTAAATAGCTTATTATAAAGCTATGTAATTTAAGCTAGGCACTAGTAGTGTATTAGTAATAAGCAAGTAGTTTCTAGATAAGAGAGATATACTATAATATAGTTTTTATTATTATAAAAGCAATAAGTATAATTTATTAAGTAGTCTATTAGATATTAGTAATGTAAAAGTAGTAAGTAAGCAAAGAAGTTATACTTATAGATTTATTATATTTTATAGGGAAGGTCTTTTTATTAATAAGATATTTAGGAATATTATAGCTACTATTTTTTAGTAGGATATTTTATATTACTACTTACTAAGAGTAGCGTATATATAGAATTTTCTTTCCTATTATTTTACTAGTAGTAAGTTAGTAATAGTTATACTATAAGGATATAGTAAACTTATATTAAGATTTTAGAAGCTAAGTGCTTTTAAGGAGACTTAGTAGGAGATTTCTTAGAAGACTTTCTAGTAGCTTAACCTTCTAGAGCTGCTAGAGGAGCAGAGCTTTACACTCGTGTAGTGTAGTGTTTTTTGTAGTTTTTTTATTTAATTTTATATCTAGCTAGTTATTAAAGGTATTATCCTAAAGATCACGTGATCTTATAAAGTAAAATTCTAAGAAAAATACTATATATAAATGTGGGTCCGAAAGTGGGTCACGGTCCCACAAACTAGAAATACTACATTTGTAGTGTTTTTTTAGTGCCAAAATGTAGTGAAATGTAGTTTTTCTAATTGACGGCTTAAGGACCCACTTTTAGACCCACTTTTATATGTAACTACATTGTAGTTTTTAAGTTAGCTATCTAAAAACCTAAGTTTTATATTAATATATATTTTCTAAGATTAGATATGAATTATTTGTTAGAAAAAAAAAACTACAAGATGTAGTGTAGTGCAAAGCTCCGTAGAGGAGGCAGAGTCCTAATATAAGTATTAGATATAGTTAACTAGCTATAAGTTAGCTATAATAGACTAAACAAAGAAATTGTGTTTAAAAGGGAATAAACTAATAATCTAGATAAAGACAAAGGATAGAGATAAATAATAGTAAGTAAAAATAATAATTAGAGACTAAAGAAAGTTAGTAACTACTATATAATAGTAGTAAGAGAGCTACTACTTAGCTAGTAGGGGTAACTTATAAGGTTAAGGGATATTATAAGAGAAAGAAAGTATATAAAAGGGGGAGAAAATTAGTCTCTTTTATATTAACCCTAGACCCCTTAAGTAATCTAACGTACCGCAGGTAAGTGATCTATGAATTATAATAACAACCGTTAGCTCTACTACTTGCACGTATGCCTAATAGCTATAAACTTATAGTAACTATAACATAAGCCCTCTAGTTAAACTATTTAGAACTATAGTATTAGGTACTTTGTTTATTTAAACTAATTATAAAAATTAATATAGGTTATCTATTTTTTTTAGTCTAGCCACGTAATAGGCAATAATATTTGTTTTACTATATTAAAGCTATATATGGGCTACTATTTAGACATTACTACTTATAACAGGGGGGGTTATTTATAATTAGTAGTATTATTATTATTATTTTTTTACCTATATATCTAGATATAAGGTTCCTTATCTTGTTTTCTTTATAAGCTTTATTATAGTGTTTATACCTTAAGTAAGTAGCTTTTTTTATAATTAAGGTTAATTATATATTAGGGGGGTATTATGTTAGGAGCGTAGAGGTTAGAGATAGGATGTTTATAATAGTAAATCTTTAAAGAACCTTTAGGCCGCTCTAATAATAAAGAGGCTAGCTAGCTATAAGATAGCTATATGTTTATTAAGCGAGGTATTTATTAAGGATAGCGCATATTATATATAGGAGGTTAGAGATTAAAACCTTTATGCACTAGGCCCTAGCTAGCATCTTTCTAGTGGTGACTACGAATCTTAGCCTTCACTTCGTTTATATTAGACCCTGCGGTAAAAGCCGTGACATATATCTTTAAAATAAACCTCTTAAGCCCTTTCCTATAAGAGTAAGATACCTTAAATACCTTCTAAATTAATCCCTAATAAACTATTAGAGGCTACACTACTAAAAAGACTATAGCTATACTCTCTAGCACTTATAATAAAGTAAAAAGAACTTACCTAGCTAAATCTAGAGACTACTATATAGTATAAACTAAGTAATTAAATTACTAGGTTTATTTACACTAGTAAGCACTAATATTAGAGAGATAAGAACCTTTAGGAGAACTTTAAAGAAGACTTTAAGGGATAGTTAAAGGAGATATTTAGGAGAGCCTATAGTAACCTTATAAGGGAACTATAAAGCTTTTTATAAGATAATAGTGTTTATATTACTTAAGGCCTTAGAATTCTAATTACTACTATATTAGAATAAGTACTTTAAGAAGAAATAAAGATACTATAGTTAAAAGAGAAGTTATAATCTCCTAAGCTACCTTAAACATAACCCCTAGAGGTTATTACCCTAAAGATTTACCCTATTTATTCTATTACTCCTTAATACTAATAGGATTAATATTTATAACCCCTATAAGAACCTCTATAATAATCTTAATTATTCTAAGACTTTAAGGATAATTAACGCGCTTAATCCTAGTAACTTACCTATTATTACCCTCCTTTAGATAAGTAAATTATAAAGAAAATCTCTAAACTTATAAAGATATATAAGGATAATAACTATTATAGCAGGAAGCTATATAATTTCCTCTTGCCTAAGATTACACTCTTTAAGAGCAAATATAATTAGATTAACCTCCCTAGATCTTACTTTAGTAAAGCTTTCCCTATTATACTAATAGGAGATACTAAATAACATTTCCTTAACTACCTATCTAGTAAGGGCCTTTCTTATAAAGTGATAATTACTAATATCTATTACTACTTTAAGACTAAAAGTAACTAATAGTTTTACTACTATAAATAAAGTAATATAACCCTTAAGAATATTATTACTTAGAACCCTAAGAAAAATAAGCTTAAGTGCCTTAAGATCCTATTAACCACTTTAAAGAAGGTTTATAGAGGACTATACCCTTCTAATATAGTAGATATAGAGCTTTATAAGTAAACCTTAAATATAGTCTCTAGTATTCTAGAATACTAGATAGTAAAGTATATATATACCCTAGGCTTTAAGAACCTTACTAAGGACCTCTATAAGTTAGTTATAATTATAGAAAGTAGTGTAAGGAGTACCTAATATTACTAGCATTAAGATAAAGACCTATTAGTAGTAATATTTATAGATTGCTAATATAGCTAATAGAATTAGAGAGACTAAGGAAGAGGAGGTTATTATAGTAACTCTAGGTAACTTAAGTAATGCTTTATCTATAGTAAGAATAGCTACTAGTTATTAAACCACACTAATGCTAAGTATTAGAAGGAGAAAGAGAGGTAGTAAGCTAGTAAGAATTATTGCTTATCTCCTTTAAAAAGGAAGTTCTAAGCATTCCTTACTGTATTTAAAGGTAATGCTAATAATAAGATAGAGTAAGCAGAGAACTAGGAATTATAGCTTAAGACCTACACCTAGGCATAAGATAATAATAATAATAATATTAAGGAGAAGCCACTATTAAAGGCATATCTTAGTATTATATAGTTCTTCTATTTAGGTTTACTAATAATAGATAATATTAATATACTTATAACGCTTAAAAATTAGGCTTTTTAACACGCCTTACTTAAGCAAGAGCTATACCTTAAAGAGGCTTCTAATAAGGACTATTTAATTTATTATACCTCTAAAGAATGCTATTCTAGAGAAGTCTTTAGGGGAATTATACTAGATATAGGAGCCTTAGGCTAGTTAACTACTAGTTAGGCATAAGCAAAAGCCCTCTTAAGAGTAATGCTATTATTAGAGATTAAACCTTATAGCCTAGAAGTTATTAACTTTAGCGCTAGATTAGTAACTATATATAGTGTAATACACATGCTAATAAAGCTTAGTCTAATTATGTGAGGCCCCACTCACAACATAGGCGCACCACTAGCGCGCCCCGCGGACAGGCTATACCCTAGGGCTAAGTCCACGTAATACTAGCAAGCCGCTAGCTATAAGCTAGTAACTTATACGCATAACACACTTAGACCTAGTAAGCTTTAGTTAATATACTAAAGCCCCTATACCTCTTACCTAGCTATTATTATTCTTATAATTCTAAAGCTTCTCTTACTAGCTACCTAAGAGTAATATAGGGGGGAGAACTACCTAATTTACTAGAGTAATATTAAATAATAACTAGAACTAATTAAATAAGGGTAGTACTATAGCTAAGGATATACTATATTTTACAGAGACTATGCTTAAAATTAGACCCCTTACTATTAGTACTAAAGCTATAGTAATAATAAAGCAAATTACTTAGCTTAAATAACTCTAGAAACTATAAGAATAAGAAAAGGAGCTTATTAACCTATTATAGCTAAATAAGGGGGAAGCATAGGTAAAAAGAGAGCAAAGACCTAGTACCCCCTTAAGCTAAAGTAACTAAGAGATTAAGGTCTAGAATATTACTAAGCTCTAATATCCTATAAACCTATAGAAGCATAAGATATAGCTTAATAACCTAAACTATGTCTTTAATAAGGCAAAGAAAAAATATTAATATAACTATTAAAAGATCCTCCTTATACTTAACTATATATACACTAACTATTAGGTAAGATAGGATAAATACCTTAAAGAATAATAGGCTAATAGCTAGGAAGACCTTAAAGATAACTAGGATAAGTTCTAGGATTAGACACTTACACTGCTTAAGGATACTATTATTGAAATGTAGGGAGCTAGTTGCCGGCTGGCAACAGCTGTACAGGTGTAGCTCTACGGTCGGGGACCAATAGAACCACCACGTTGAATATTCAACGCAACGCAACGGAAGGTTGTGGCAGTTATTAACTAATAAAATTCAATCTAGATGACTTTTACGATATCTTATATACTAATAGAATTGATTTTAGTGACGTTGTACGGGCAATGCGGCTGTTGGATTGAGAGGCCTAGCTATCTAGCTAGATTGAAAAGATCTTCTTCCTCTCGTATACCCACTAACCATATCGGTAAATCCGGGCTGCCAAAAGGGTCTTAAGGGCCACTTTTGATTTTCCGCAAAATTCATTTGTATGTAAAATCTAAAAAATCGACTCACCACCATACAAACTAGCAACCCACATGCACTAACTTTTAGTCTAAAAAATATTCCTGCATAAAATAAAAGCCCTGTCTTCTAGCTTTAATTTGCTATATGTGAAACTTTTGTATAACCTCTAGTTAAAGAGAAAATCGCTATTAAAGATAGCTATAGGGTAACCTATGTGTAGGGTAACCTGCTTACGTCACCCTAGCTTACCTAATTACTAGTGGCGTAGTTATGGCTACGCTTGTAGCCACAACGCAATTGAATAATCCACAATTGATTTGGATTAGTTATCCACACGGTTAGTCGCAGCTGTTGACAGCTGCGACGTAGCTATTGACAGCCACCTTCGCGACCGTTGACAGCTGCAGTGTAGCTGTCAGGCTTGCAATGCAAGCTAGTAATAAAAAGGTCCTTTGACTAGAAAAGGGCTAAAAATAGGTCTTATTTTTAACACCCCCTCTACAAAAGAATTACATTAAGGGCAATTAAAAGCGTACAAGGAGACTATAGGGTAAACAATAACTTTTAGATAATAACAGATAAAAGGGAAAAATAGGAAAAGATAAAAGACCCCCTTTTTAAATTCCTAGCTATTGTTAAATATAGCTCCCTTTTCAGCGTTATTTTTGGTTCCCTGTTGAAGGGATTTAGTTATTGGTTTTTAGTGATTATTAAGCCCTAAAAGCTTAATAAAAGCCTAATGAAGAGGTCTAGATAGAGGCTTTGTTAGACTATCTGCAGGCATTGACTTTGTATCTAGATATTCGATCTTAGCTAAACCCTCTAAAACCTGTTGCCTAATACAGTTAAACTTTAGCAAGGTATGCTTTGTACGGCTATGTAAGGCAGGGTTATAGGCAGTGGTTATAGCGCCTTGATTATCGCAATATATCTGGATAGGGGGAGAAATAGGGGTTTTTAGCTCCTTAAATAAGCCCTGAAGCCACTGTAGCTCCCGGAAGGTCTTGTAGATAGCGTCAGCTTTAGCTTCTAATGTTAATAGAGCTATCGTACTAGCTTTCTTTAATTTCCAGCTAATAGGTCCGCTAGCTAGCTTGAATAGATAAGCGTAGGTTAATTTAGAGGTCTTTTTATCCCCTACAAAATCACTATCACAATAACCTATTAGGCTTTTGCTAGCTATACCTTTAGGGTCTCCCCTATAAATAATAGCAAGGAATTTAGTCCCTAATAGGTACCTAAGCAGGGTTTTAGCTACTTTTAGGTGCTCTATATAGGGGCTAGCTAGTGCTGTAGATAGCCACTGAAGTATAAAGGCCACGTCCGGCCTTGTAAGTAACATTAGGTACATTATAGTCCCTATAATACACTGATAAAGCTTGATTTCGCTAGCTATTAAAAGCTTGGTTGTCTGCGTAGCTAATACGCCTAGCTGAAGAGGTATGCTAATAGGCTTACTATCTAGCATATTAAATCGATTTAAAGCCTCTGAGATATACTAAGATTAGTGGATTTTCAGTATCCTTTTAGGTCTATCTTATATGATTTAAACCCCTAAGAAGAATTCAGCAGGCCCCCTATCTTCTATTGGATAGACTTTATAAAGTTCCTTTTTAAGCCTTTGGATATAAGGTAAATCCGGTCTAATTAGAAGACAATCATCTACATATGTGATAATAAAGGTTTTGGTGGAGGGATTGAAGAATATAGCTAGGTTAGATATAAGAGGGTTAAATCCTAGGGACTTTAGCACTGCTGTTAGTGCTTGTTGCCACTCCCTTGAGCTCTGTTTTAGGCTATATAAAGACTTCTGTAATAGAATTACTTAATCTTTAGAGGGTTTATAGCTAAAACTTTTAGCTAATTTAGCTAGTTTAGGATTTGCTTTAAGGAATTCAATAAATCCGTCCGGAATAACCATATAAATCTGTTGTTAAAGCTTGCTGTTAAGAAAAGCCCCTATAAAATCGACCTGTTCGATTTCCCAGTTATTCCAAGCCACTAGGGCTAGTAAAATCCTCCAGCTAGGGGGAATGCTTATGGCTGCAAAGGTCTCTAGATAATCTAGACCTTTGATTTGCATAAATCCCTTAGCAACGAGTTGGGCCTTGTATTTTAAAGGATTATTTTCTTTATCCTTTTTAAGCTTATAAACAAGCCTATTCTTTAGTACTTTTTGGCCCTTAGGTACTTGGTCTTTCCCTATAAATTTAAAAGTACTAGCCTTTAAAAGCTGTTCGTATTCCTTATACGTGGCTTCTATCCATTTATCCCTATTAGGGCTAGATATAGCTTGCTTCTAGGTCTTAGGTTCGGGGCTATTAGGGTTGTTTTCCTTTAGCTTCTCCTGTACCTTAAAGTAGATTTCTTTTATAAAATCTAGAGAAGAAGGGGAACTAATATTAATATCCATAGGGTCAATATTAGGGTCAAAGTCGGTAATTTTATCAAAATCCGGGTCTGGAGTTAAAATCTAATTTCCTGGTTGAGTTATAGGTGGCGCCTGTACAGGAGCCTCTGGAATTGGTTCCTTAGGGGGTTGTATAGGCCCTATAGGATGTTTTTCTTAACCTATAGGGGGTTCTCCTATGTTATCTATAGGGTAATCCTTTAAACCTTGATTTTCTAAATTATTTTCCCCCTCTAAAGGGTTATCCCCTATAGAAAGCCTAGGTAATCCTTTAGAGACAGGACCTATAGGTTCTATAATCTTAATAAAGCTAGTCTTTGTAACTAGCCTTTTAGAGGGGATGTACACTAGGTAGGTGTTAGAACCTAGTGTAGCTAATAACCTTCTAGGGATAGTCCTAGCTACTAACTTCTAGGCTTTAGGTCGTTTTTCTAGGGGGATTAGAATCTTATAGTGAGATCCTATAGCTCTAATACTGCTAATATCAGTCGTACAGGGCTGATTTAGCTCCCTAGCTAGCAGTTGTTCAGGGCTTTTATCCTTTGTGGTATTAGCAGTTATATTAACTAGGTTAATAACTGCAGGTAATATAAAACACTATAGATATAATGGTAATTTTGCCCACTGGATAGTAGCCCTTAATCGATCTAGAATAGTACGAATTAAACGCTTTGCTAATCCATTTTGCTCATGGATATAGGGACTAGAAGTCGTAAATTTAATCCCTTTAGAATTTAACTAGCTTTAACAACTAGAATCAATTTCTTAGCCCCCATCGAAGTGAAGGTGCCTAGGATATTAACCTAGTTGATTTTTAAGCCCTCTGAAGAAACCCTTAATAGCCCTATAAACAGTTAGGCCTTCCTTATTAGGTAATAAGAACACCCACTTATATCTAGTCTTTCAATCAACTAGAAATAAGCAAATTGACTGTTTATTATACAGTACAGGGCTGATTTTTAGCGTATCCCCCTCTATTCGATCTAGAGCTCTAGGGGGGTTAGGGATAGCTAATTTCCTAGGTCTTCTAACTGCCTTAGATTAATCACAAGCTATACATTTAAAATCTTTATCCTTAATTTTAGAAAAATCAGGGATTCCTTTAGTTATAAGGCTTGTTTTCTTTAGCAAAGGAAGCCCTAGGTGCCCTAATCGTACATGCCATAGGCTAGCTAGTTCTAGTAATCATTAATATTAAAGATCCTTAGGGCCTAAATTAGGGTCTAGATTCGGGTCTAGATTAGGGCCCTCTCCGTTAGTCCCCTGCTAGGCCCCCTGAGAACCACAGGCCTCTTAGGGAGGTATTAGGGACCTTTTTCCATCACTAAGGCCCTCTAACACCCCTAAATCTATTTCCTTAGATTTATAAGGGACCTAACCTAGGGCTATAGGCGTTGGAGAAGGGACTAAATCCCCTAAATCATCCTGTTTGATTTCTTTAATATCATCATCATTTTCGTTGATTTCAGCGATTTCGTCCAAATCAGAAGCCTAATCCGGCTTTTTAGAGGGAATTTGAACCTCTATAGGGTAGCTATGACCCCTAAAGCTAGCATAGGTAAAAGGTCAGATATAATGAGATTCTTTGTTATAGGGCCCTTTATGTAACCTAGGTGTAGTTTGGTTTTTAACGTGAAAGAAAAAACCATGTTTTTCTATATCTAGGGTAGCAATACAAGACCTATCTTTAAGATAAAGGTGGTTTTTTATAAAGCAACCGCCAGATATATAGTGAATAAGGCCACTAACTATATTAATATTAAGCTGAGGAAAATATAGAGCGTCCTTTAGCACTAAGGTCCTATATTTATTGGGTTTCTTTTAATATAAGACCTTAAAAACAGCACTACCGTGGCCCTTAGGATAAATAGGACCACCACTAGTTACAATAGGGTCGGATTCCCCCTTTTTATAAGGGGTATATTCCCTAAAGACCTCCCTAGAATTAACTATATGTACAGTTGAACCTATATTATATAATAGGGCTTTTTTTATGTCTTTACTGTAATAATTAAAACCATTTAAGGAATTCATTTCTTGTTTTTCATTATCCGAATCACTAGAGCTAGAATTAGAGCTACTATCGCTAGAGCTCTTATAACTAGTCTTGTAATTACTAGGTTTCTTATACGGATTAAGGGCTCCGTTAGAAAGGTTATAATTACCTAGCATAAAAGAACCCTCTGTAAGCTCTTTATTTTCCTTTTTATCTGATTTTTAACCCTTTTGCTTCTTTTTCTTCTTATTAGAATTAGAAGAGCCCTTATTTTCTTCAGAGCTTTCTTTCTTCTTCTTTTAACCTTTAGGGGCCTTTTCCTTGTCTTTAGCACCCTTTTCTAGGTCTTTAGCCCTATAATTTAGGGCTTTAGATACTGTAGATGATTTATCCCTCTGTTTAGCTAGAAGGTCTGCTATTAGAAATTGAAGATTTAGGGCATCTAGGGGAGCCCCTATAGCCCTATTCGTACACATGCTAAATCGTTGCCTCTTAGCCCACTAAGGGAAGGTTAATTTTAGGGATTAAAGATATTAATTAACCTAATCTATAGGATTAATTAGGACCCCTAAAATTAATAATCTAGCTAGTAGATTATTAAAGACTGCATTAAAGGCTTCTAAAGTCCCCTTAAAACCATGAAAATTTAGGTTATGAAATTCAGAATATAGGGACCCCCTCTGGATTTTAACGCTATGTGAATACTGCTGTACAAGTAAATTATAGGCTTCTTCAGGTGATTTTTGCTAAGTTATAGTGGCTTAGGGGCCTTCTGTATAGCTATCCCTTAGTAATATAAGGATAATAGCTTAGTTAGCGTCCCCTAGCGCCCTAGAAATATCCGGATTATCTAGAAATTTAGGCATGCCTAAAGCTCTAAATTAGATAGCTAGGGCTTGTTTCTATTGATCGAAATTTTCAGCTCCTTTAAGCTTAGCAGTCTCTAGGAAGCTATAAACCCTCTTATTAAATTCCTTAATAATTGAATTATTAAAGGTAGCTTGTACAGAGCTAGATTTAGGGGCCTTATCTTAAATAGGCTGCTAAACTTGCTCCTAACTAGCAGGCTTAGTAGCTTCCACACCCTCCATGCCTCTATTATTAACAGCTATAGTCAAAGCCTCTAGCTTCTGTAATAATAGATTAATAGCATCTTATTGCTTAATAACTTGCTCTTTTAGCTAGTTATTTAGAACCTCTTGCGCACTAAGATTAGGGGCTAAAGACCCCTAACCTTGTTGATTAGTATCTATCTTCTAATTTTATAGAAGGGAAGTCTTCTATAACCCACTAATTTTCCTTTTTATAGAAGGGAAAGCTTCTATATCGCTCGCGCGCTTCCTGTTTTATAGAAGGGAAGTCTTCTATAACCATAATGATTCCTTTTTTATAGAAGGGAATAGCTTCTATCTCGCGGGTCCTTCCTTTTTTATAGAAGGGAAGTCTTCTATAACCGTATGTAAAGTGCACTAGAAAGAATTTTATAGTAATAGGCTAGGCTTATAACCTATTAAAATGTAGGGAGCTAGTTGCTGGCTAGCAATAGCTATATAGGTGTAGCTCTACGGTCAGGGACTAATAGAACCACCACGTTAAATATTCAACGTAACGCAACGGAAGGTTGTGGCAGTTATTAACTAATAAAATTCAATCTAAATGACTTTTACGATATCTTATATACTAATAGAATTGATTTTAGTGACGTTATACGGGCAATGCGGCTGTTAGATTAAGAGGCCTAGCTATCTAGCTAGATTAAAAAGATCTTCTTCCTCTCGTATACCCACTAACTATATTGGTGGATCCGGGCTGCCAAAAGGGTCTTAAGGGCCACTTTTGATTTTCTGCAAAATTTATTTATATGTAAAATCTAAAAAATCGACTCACCACCATATAAACTAGTAACCCACATGCACTAACTTTTGGTCTAAAAAATATTCCTGTATAAAATAAAAGCCCTGTCTTCTAGCTTTAATTTACTATATGTGAAACTTTTGTATAACCTCTAGTTAAAGAGAAAATCGCTATTAAAGATAGCTATAGGGTAACCTATGTGTAGGGTAACCTGCTTACGTCACCCTAGCTTACCTAATTACTAGTGGCGTAGTTGTGGCTACGCTTGTAGCCACAACGCAATTGAATAATCCACAATTGATTTGGATTAGTCATCCACACGGTCGGTCGCAGCTGTTGACAGCTGCGACGTAGCTATTGATAGCTACCTTCGCGACCGTTAACAGCTGCAGTGCAGCTGTTAGGCTTGCAATGCAAGCTAGTAATAAAAAGGTCCTTTGACTAGAAAAGGGCTAAAAATAGGTCTTATTTTTAACAACTATAAACTATAATATATAAATAGCTATATAGCTAGAGAACGTAAGGTAACGCAAGGGTTAAAGCCCTATCTAATTTAGTATTTACTTAGATTCACTAGAGAAATACCTAGAAAGAGTCTCTAAAAAGTCTTATACTCTTATATTCTTTATAAAGGTACTCCCTAACCTATAGGACTATATTAACCTATATTCTTTAATTATAGGAAAGACTTAAGAAGAGGTTATATAACTTACCTAGTGATTTTAGGAGGTAATACTAAAGAATAAGTAAAAGCCTAACTATTTAGGGGATAAAGGCCTATATAAGGCTCCCTAATATTAAAGGTAAGACTCCCTATAAGGTTATAAACCTTATAAGGATTAAGGGAATAAGGACTAGGAAAAGGGCCTAGTTACTTACCTAAATAATAGTAAAGCTAAGAATAAAAGATAATATTTTAACTATAGTAGTATAGAGTATCTTATATAGAAGTGTAATAAGCTAAAGAAAGAGCCTTAAGAAGGCTAGGGAAACTTCCTAAGGTAAAAGTAAATACCCTTACCTTTGCCTTAAACGCTAGGGTGCTAATAGGGTATTAATTTTACATACTAGTTACTATTTATAGGCATAAAGACACTAAAACAGCAGTGGATCTTAATAGCTATGCTAAAATTAATATTATTAGTGCTAAATTTACAAAGAACTATAAGCTTAACTAGGCTAAGGCTATAGCACCTATCCTTAAGGTAATAAGGGCCCTTATAGTTCCCTAATATAGTATTTATAAGGTACTTATTATAATTAAGGACTTAAGAGAAGAAGAAAAGGACCTTAAGCTACTATATATAGCTATAGATAAGGACCTAAGAATAGGGGGAAGCCCTCTCTTAATTAGAATATATATACCTTTATTTACACTTATAAGAGTAGTGGTTTAAGAAAAAGAGAATAGCCTTTTTACTTATAACTCCCTATAAGTTTATAAAGGTAATATATAATAAGACTATTATATATGCTATTATAGGAGTTATAGAAGATAAGTTTATTGCCCTTAAAGACAAAGAGAAGGTAAAAGCATATAGAACTATTAAAGATATCCCTAAGGAACTATATAAGTTTAAAGACATATTTACATTAAATAAGGTAGGAAGCCTACTATTAAGAAAGGAGACTAATTACGTAATTAACCTAATACCTAGGGCCACACCCCTATATAGACTAATTTACCCTCTCTCCTAAAGCAAGCTAAAGGAGCTCTATAAATACATTAATAAAAACCTATAGAAAGGCTAGATAAGACCCTCTAAGAGCCCTATAGGCGCGCCTATCCTATTTATACTAAAGAAAGATAGAACGCTTTAACTATATGTAAATTATTAGGGACTTAATAGAGTAATATAGAAGAATTACTATACTCTCCCCCTGATTTTAGAGATCCTAGACTATTATTAAGGGGCTTACTACTTCTTAAAGATTAATATTAAGGATACTTACTATTAAATTTATATTAAAGAGGGTAATAAGTAAAAGACTATGTTCCGCATGTGTTATAGACACTATAAATATCTTATAATGCCCTTTAGGTTAATAAATACCCTAGCTACTTTCTAAAGCTATATTTATAAAGCGCTTTATAGGCTAGTTAACACTATTTATATAGTATATCTAGATAATATCCTTATCTTCTTAAAAACACAGGAGAAGCACACTATATATATTAAGGAAGTCTTAGAATACATAAGGTTAGCAAAGCTATATATAAAACCCTTAAAGTGCTTATTTTACTAGAAGTTAGTAAAATTCCTAGGGTTTATCCTATTAGTTAATAGGATCTTAATAGATACGCATAAGGTTAATATAATCTAAGATTAGAAGGAACCTATAAGCTTTAAGGATATATAGTTATTCCTTAGATTCTATAACTTTTACTAATAGTTTATCTATAAATACTCTAGGATTATAGTACCTCTATATATATTAATAAAAGGCAGTTAAAATAGCATTTAGACTAGGAAGTTTATATTTAGAGTAAAGGAATAGCTAGTGTTTAACTAGCTAAAAGACGCCTTTTAGTAAGCGCCTCTTCTCTATTATTATAACCTAAGTTAACTAGTGCGTATTAAGATAAATACTTCTATCTTTATAATAGTAGGAATCCTATCTTAATAGGATAATAAGGGCTATTAGTATCTAGTAGCCTTTTAGTTAAGGAAGTTTATAAATACTAAGCATAATTATAGCATAGCTAATTAAGAGTTACTTACTATAGTAAAGTTATTTAAGCACTAGTAATACTATATTAAAGGTATAGTAACTCTAGTAAAGGTCCTATTAGACTACTATAACTTATAGACCTTTATAAGGTAATAAAAGCTAAATAGAAGGTAGGCTAGATAGTATATATTCCTTTACCCCTTTTACTTTATAATTAGGCATAGAATAGGGAAAAGTAACCTAGTAAATACACTATTAAGGAGGTCTAATTATAAAGGCAAACCCCTAATAAATAAGGCACTTCTACTAGAACTTTAAAAGAAAATAGTAGCTACTAAAGAAGTAGTAAAAGAAAAGATACTAATATATTAAAGAAGACTAGGTATATTACTAGTCTTAGATATAAAGAGGCTTAATAAGATATCTTTATGGAAGGAAAATACCCTAGCCCCTATAGAGAAAGCTCTAGAGGCTAGAGTAGCCTAGTTAAGAGGCTAGATAGTCACTATAGATCTAGTAAAAGATTAGCTAAATAAGGGTAATTTCTAGGAGAAAGTAGCGTATATCTAAGATATTAGCGTAGTATAAGAGATATAGGGGGCTATTATATTACTAAATCCTTACTAATCTAAGGTAAATAAACTATTAGCGTAATTACTATAGAAGGTTTAGGATTAAGACTTAGATTTATAGAGGTAAAACAGTAAGACTAATAACTCCCTAGTAAAAGGGAAGGGAAAGGCTAGTTTATAGTTACGTAGCATAAGGGGTTTCCTAATATACTAAGACTAGGTAGTTATTCCCTAGGAGCTTATCTTATAATAGAAGCTTCTATAGCTACACTATAATAATCCGCTAGTAAGTTACTTTAGGACTAAGCGTACTCTTAAGCTATTAAAGTATTACTTCTAGTGGCTAGCTATAAGTAAGTTTATTTTAGACTATATTATAAGCTATAGGGTTTGCTAATAGGTAGTAGCTAGATAGCATTGCCTATATAGAAGCCTTAAATTACTACTAATACTAAGGTAACTATAGGCAGAGATCTTAATAGACTTTATTATAGGATTGCCTATTAGGTAAGCTAGTAAGCAAGAAACTAATATAATCCTAGTGATTATAGACTAATTTACTAAGTACTCTGTCTTCCTACCTATAACTACTACTATTAATATAGCTAAATTAGTAGAGCTTTTCTATAGGGAGATTAAACTATAATTTAGAGCACTAAAGGGCATTATATCTAATAGGGGATTAGTCTTTATAAGCTAATTCTAGTTAGACTTATATTACCTATTATGCGTAAAGCAAAGGCTTTTTATAGTAATTTACCCCTAAACTAATAGGCAAATAAAGAGAATAAACTAAGTGCTTAAGCATTACCTTTAATGCTTTATTATAGAGAACTAGTAAATATAGCTGAAGCTACTTCTAGTAGCCTAATTTATATATAATAATGTAGTTAATAGGACTATAGGTTACTCTCTAAACTACTCCCTTATAGGATATTTACCTAAGTTTTACCTAGCTCTTAGGGATAAGATTAAGAAAGGGGAGGTACTAGAAGCCTATATATATATTATAAAGTTATATAAAGTTAGGGAGTAACTAAAGGGAAACTAGGTAAAAGCCACTAAAACCTAGGCAAAGTACTATAATAAGCGCTACTAGCTATTAACCTTAAAAAGAGATAACTTTATAGTACTATTAGTAAAGAATATTAGACTTAAGGACATAAAATAGAAGCTAACCCCTAGATTTATTAGACTATTCTAAGTACTTAATGCTATAGGAAAATAAGTATACTAACTAGTATTACCTAAAAAGTATAGTTAGCTATATAATATATTTTATATTAGTTTACTAGAGCTATAGAATTACCGCGAAGACACTAGGGATAAGGAAATGCTAATACTAGACCTTAAAGATAAAGAAGATAAGTATAAAGTAAAGGAAGTTAAGGACTATAGGAAGACTTATAAAGGTAATAAATACCTAGTGAAATAGAAGGGTTAGCTAAGCAAATATAACTAATAGGTCCTAGCTAAAGATATAGAAGGCATATAATATATGATTTAGGTATTTTACTAAAGCAAACCCTATAAGAATAGCAAGATATAAGTAAGTTATAGGCAAAGAGATATAACGTTCCTATAAAAAAGGCCTAGCCTCACTAGCTACTATTACACTTTAAACTAAGAAACCTTAGACTACTTACTAAAAAACAAATAAAAACACGCCTAAAGAGTGGGAAGAGTTAAGGGAAACCCCTCTATTATAGCCCCTTTATATAAAAGAACTATACCTCTATAAAGAAGGTACTTACCCTAGTCCTTATCCTTACTAATTAGCTCCTATATTACTTAGTAAAAGCGATGTTTTATAATACCCTAGGGCATAAAACCTAGGTTATAAGACCTTAAATGTAAAATTACCTTTACCTTTTAGGCATAGGAAAGTTTATAATAGTTTAGCTATAAAAAGGTTAGTAAAGAGATAGCAAAAAGGATTAGAGTACTTACTACCCCTAGGATAGGAGCTAGAAATATAATAATAGAAAGTTACTAGTAGGAAATAATATACTAGTTATATAAAATTAACACCTCTTACCCTAAGAAGTAAGCAAAAGACTAGCATATAGGTAAGGAAGAGATAGACCTAATAGACCTTTATAGCCTTAGTAAGGCTAAACGTAATATAGTGTGCTATATTAGTATAATTAAACCCTAGTATTAGGTTTAGATAAGCCCTAGTAAAACTAAAGTAAGTTACCTTAGAGAATATTTAGTCCTTAGGGTTTTCCTTATATAAGCTACTAAGGGTAACTATAAGGGTTTATACCTAGTCTATTAAAGCTAGAAAATCTAAAAAGTTACCTTTTATAGTAGCTATAGCCTATATAAAGGCATTAGTAATAAGGGACTAAAAGACATAGGAATAGTGGTATACTTATAGTATTATAAGTATTACCACGCTTATAATATTAAATATAGCGTTTTAAATATTTTACTATTATAGTAGTAGTAGATAATTCTATAGGGAATTAATAGTTAATCTAGGGTAATTTAGGCTTAGATAGTAGGCTTTTCTTAAAGTTAGCGTATCTAGTGTGTAAATAGTGTATATAGGAGTATTCCTTTAAGGGAATATAGTCTAAATCTATAATAAAACTAAGAGAAGTAATAAGGGGAATGTAATAGTAACTTAAGATATTATAATAGTTTTAAAAAGTTAACTAAGGATATAGAGGTAAAAAGTATATAATATAATAGGGAGTTAAAGGCAAATTTATACTTAAACGCTATTATTATTTATTATTATTTTAATATAGCAGCTAGTTAGTAAATAGCTATATAGAAGCTAGCGGAAGCTATTTAGGAGCCTAGCTATAAGTAAGGGGATAATTATAAGGCCTTACTTATAATATAGGCGCACCACTAGCGCGCCCTACGGATAGGCCGCACCCTAGGGCTAGGTCTACGTGACACTAGCAAGCCACTAGCTATAAGCTAGTAACTCGCACGTATAACACACTTAGACCTAGCAAGCTTCAGTTAATATACTAGAGCCCCTATACCTCTTGCCTAGCTATCATTGTTCTCACAAATTAACTTTTATATCCTTAATACTACTATACCCTTTCTCTTTTCCCTAACTAATATAGACCTTATAAAGGTTAAGATAAATAACCTTACTAATATGCTAATTTAAGGCAATAATTCTATACTTATTATATATAGATAGGGCTATCCTTAGTGGCTACTAGAGGTAAAAGAGACCGCTGCGTTCTATTTATTAGAAGGAGAGATTTATTAACTTTACTAAAGATTTAGTTACCCTTTAATTTAATGCCTTATAAAGATCCTCTAATAGGCTAGTTATAACGTTAAACGCCATGTAATTAAGAAGCTTACTAAGGTCTGTTATTATTATTAGATAAATAGAAAAGCTCCTAGCTATTTTAAATTTTACCTTAAAGATAACTATAACTTTAACTACAAAATCATCATTAATATCATGCAAATTAATAGCTAACTAGTCCTTTATGTTATTAATTTAGTAACCTCATTCTAAGTAGCTTAATTCCTTAACCCTAAGAAGCAGAAAGCTTATAATATTTAGGATATAATTAGGAAGTGCTAGATAGATACCTATCTAGGCCCTCTAGATTAGATTGTTTATAATGCTAGTAATAACTTTACCTTAGCTAAATTTAGGTATTATACCTATTTAATGTTAATTAAGATTAATAAGATACTAATTAAAGCCTATAATAGCATTAGAAAGGTTAAAAGATATTATAAACCTCTTTGCTAGGCTTATAATATTATTATAGATTTAATTAGTAAAGAGATTACTCCTAAGCAGTAACTCTAAATAGCTATTAAAGCTATTAATAACTTAGTAAGTCTAGATAGCCTTATGCCTATACTACTAGTCTTTAAAGCCTATCTATAGATAATAGATAAGTTACTGCTAAGTATCTCTATTATTTAATAGGCTAAAGTAATTTAAAAGGTAACTAATAAAGTCTACTACTACCTTACTAAGAGATAGGTTTATAAGGCCCTTAGCGCCTAGAATAGCCCTAATATATTGCTAATATATTAGCTACTACTACAGGCTAATATATATATATAAAGAGAAAAAGGCAGATAGCATAGCCCTTATAAGCTACTTATAACTAATAGAGAGACCTATATAGTTAAGATACCCTATAGCCTAGCTAAGTTTTGCTCTATAGTAGTAAAGCTATACTATAAGGACCTATAGTATAAAGAAGATAAGGAGGTAAGGCCCTAAGACCCTAGGGAAGGTATACTTACTTTAAAGACCCCTTATAAAGAAGAGGACCTTTAGGGGGAGATAAGGGTAGCTAGGGAAGATAAGCTACTAGAGGGCCTAGGAGATAGGCTAATAAAGGGTATAGGGGTAAAAGTAAAAGAAAAAGAAATACCCTTAGTAAAGAGAAAGTAAAGGAGGCTAAGGAAAAACCTTACTATTTAATTCTATATTAATAAGGGCGTAGAGAAGCCTAAAGAGGCTTATAAAGCTAAAATAGCCCCTATAGGAAGCTATAAAGCTAATAGCCTTAATATAGCAAAAGCAAAGGCTATTAGGGCTAGGGCTTATAATCCTAAGAAAGCTATTAGACTTATAGAACCTTTTATGCTTATTAATAAAGACTAAGAGAAAGCATTAATTAAAGAGATTATAGCTAGAGAAATGCTAAATATAGTATTCCTTATAGTAAAGGAGAAAGCTAATTAAAACCTTACTCTTTAACTTTACTAAGAAGGAAAGATTATAACCCTAGGTAAGCCCTTTAAGCAGTCTAACTAGGCTAAAATTAATGCCTTATAAGCTTATAATATATTTAGATTTATAAGCTTTAACCTAGCAAAGTATAAAGGCTATAGGATCTTTAATTCTTATATAGTTAGAGAGATTAAAGGCAAGGGAATAGAATTACTATATAAGAAGTCTTGCCTTATTATATAAGGCTATAGTAATAAGGGCAAGGAGTTTATCCTAATGTAGTTACTAACTATATAATAAGCAAGTTAATAGCTAATTATAGCTATTGCTCTATTATTAAAGCAAAAGGGGATTTATCTTTAGATTTGCAATATTACGTAAGCCTACATTTAATCACATATAAAGCTAAAGAGGCTAATTATTATAAGGTTACCTAAGCAGATTACATACCTCTTTCTAGAAGGCATAGTAATAGAGGTAATTAAGCCTCTTTACGGGATTATAGAGGCTAGAACCCACTAGTAGGCAATATACTTTTATTATCACAGGGATAATCTTAATATAATAACTTTAACCTATAATCCCTGCCTACTTATTATAACTTAAAACAATAAGAACCTCTTTAGTATTATAGGAATATAAATAGATAATACCCTTAGTCCTAGCAATAATAAGTTCTTTAATAAGGAAGAAAAAGAGCTCTAGAAGGTAAAGTTTATAGCGAAGGGAAAACAGTAACTATAATATGCAAATCCCCTTATTTTTAATAGCTATATCCTAACCTAAAACGCTAATAACTCTCTAACCCTAACCTAAAAGAGCTAAAGTTAGAAGATTAAGGAAGTTAATCCTTAATTACTAATAGTAAAGCAAGATTACATAGAGCAATAAGCCTAAGGAAGCTATATTATAACTATATGCTAGCTAGAGGTATCCTATAACCTTTCTATTACTATATAATACTAAGAACCCTTTGCTAATAATATTATATAACTTAACAAACGCCTTAAGTAGTAAATTAAGCATTAGTAGTAGGGATTATAGTATATTCCCTTAACTCTTAAGGAGGCAAAGCTCTTTGTATTTATAAATAGGTCCCTTACTAATAACAAAGACCTTAGCTCGCAGATTAGGTATATAATTATAATTAGTAATAAGGTAATAAAGGATAATAACACCTTTACCTTAAAAGGTAACATTATTACATATAGCTCTATAAAGAGTAAGCGTGTAACTCATAGCGCACTTATATCTAAGCTATATAGTATAGTTTAAGGCGTGGATATCGCGTACACAATATCTATAACTCTTCACCTAATCACAGACTAATTAAAGATACCTTAAATCCTAATAATTCTCTATACTAACTCCTTCTTACTATATAAATGCCTTATAAAGCTAGGCATAACAAAAGAGAAGCGGCTAATAATTAACATTATAGCCCTTTAATAGTTATATAAGAGAAGGGAGATCTATAAGGTTAGGTAAATTAATAGTGGGGATAATCTAGCTAATGTGATAACAAAGGCATTGCTAAATTTAACCCTTTTAACCTTAATTAATTCAAACGAATTAACGATTTATATAGAAGGCTAGGTTAAGAGACCTATGAGATTAGGGGAAGGGGAGGACTAAGATAATAGGTTAGTAGGTATAGATTAAGGCAGCTAGGTTAATTAGAATAACTAAGGCCACGCTAGCTAATTAGAGCAGCGGATTCTCATAAAGGGATTCACTTATATATACTTTCCTTTAATTTAATTTTTATTGCGTTTTTAGGCTCCTTTAGCTATAAGGAAAAGAGAGACTACTAGTGTAGCTTCCTTTAGATAATAGTTAGTCTAACTGTGGCTAAAGGTAGGTTTACTAAAGGGATGCACGCGATGCAATTAGCTACATTACGTGCAACCCCGCACTGCAAGATCCACTTTTCCCCCTTTTCCCTCCTAGCTAGATTCCTCTCCTTCTCTCTCTTCTCTTCTATCTATTATTAAAAAACTATTATTAACTTTATTTAATTAAACCCCTTTACGTTGCACTAGTGCTACGTTCCTTCGTGGAACTAACATTAATAGTAAATTAAATAGCATAAAGTATAGCGTAACTTAAGTAACTTTAAAAGAGATTATCCTTATAATATAAGATTATTATCCTTAGTATAGATAGATTATAAAGTTAATAGAATAAAAGTATTATAGCTTATAGGACTATTAGTAAGTGTTTTTATAGGCTAAAAGCTATTTAGGCACTTAATATAATAAGATAAAGCATATACTTAAAATAAGTAATATAAATACTAAGCTACTTAAAAAGAAGTTTAGTATAATTAGAAGAAAGGTTATAACCTAGCCACTCTTAGTTACTAATAGTGTTACCTATAAGACTTAGTGTAAGGTATTTGTGAGGCCCTACTCACAACACAGGCGCACCACTAGCGCGCCCCGCGGATAGGCTACACCCTAGGGCTAGGTTTATGTAACACTAGTAAGCCACTAGCTATAAGCTAGTGACTTATATATATAATATACTTAGACCTAGTAAGCTTTAGTTAATATACTAAAGCCCCTATACCTTTTACTTAGCTATTATTATTCTTATAATTCTAAAGCTTCTCTTACTAGCTACCTAAAAGTAATATAGGGAGGAGAACTACTTAATTTACTAGAGTAATATTAGATAATAACTAGAACTAATTAAATAATGGTAGTACTATAGCTAAGGATATGCTATATTTCACAGAGACTATACTTAAAATTAGACCCCTTACTATTAGTATTAAAGCTATAGTAATAATAGAGTAAATTACTTAGCTTAAATAACTCTAGAAACTATAAGAATAAGAAAAGAAGCTTATTAACTTATTATAGCTAAATAAGGGGGAGGTATAGGTAAAAAAGAGGTAAAGACCTAGCACCCCCTTAAGCTAGAGTAGCTAAGAGATTAAGGTCTAGAATATTACTAAGCTCTAATATTCTATAAACCTATAGAAGCATAAGATATTACTTAATAACCTAAACTATACCTTTAATAGGGTAAAGAAAAAATATTAATATAACTATTAAAAGATCCTCCTTATACTTAACTATATACATACTAACTATTAAGTAAGATAAAATAAATACCTTAAAGAATAATAAGCTAATAGCTAGGAAAACCTTAAAGATAACTAGGATAAGTTCTAGGATTAAATACTTATATTACTTAAGAACGCTATAAACTATAATATATAAATAGCTATATAGCTAGAGAATATAAGGTAATATAAGGGTTAAAGCCTTATTTAATTTAGTATTTACTTAGATTTACTAGAGAAATACCTAGAAAAAGCCTCTAAAAAGTCTTATACTCATATATTCTTTATAAAGTTACTCCCTAACCTATAGGACTATATTAACCTATATTCTTTAATTATAGGAAAGACTTAAGAAAAGATTATATAACTTACTTAGTAATTTTAGGAGGTAATACTAAATAATTAGTAAAAGCCTAACTATTTAGGGGATAAAGGCCTATATAAGGCTTCCTAATATTAAAGATAAGACTCCCTATAAGGTTATAAACCTTATAAGGATTAAGGGAATAAGGACTAGGAAAAGGGCCTAGTTACTTACCTAAATAATAGTAAAGTTAAGGATAAAAGATAATATTTTAACTATAGTAGTATAGAGTATCTTATATAGAAGTATAATAAGCTAAAGAAAAAGCCCTAAGAAAGCTAGGGAAACTTCCTAAGGTAAAAGTAAATACCCTTACCTTTGCCTTAAATACTAGGGTGCTAATAGGGTATTAATTTTACACACTAGTTACTATTTATAGGTATAAAGACACTAAAATAATAGTAGATCTTAATAGCTATACTAAAATTAATATTATTAGTGCTAAATTTATAAAGAACTATAAGCTTAACTAGGCTAAGGCTATAGCACTTATCCTTAAGGTAGTAAGGGCCCTTATAGTTCCCTAATATAGTGTCTATAAGGTACTTATTATAATTAAGAACTTAAGAGAAGAAAAAAAGAACCTTAAGCTACTATATATAGCTATAAATAAGGACCTAAGAGTAAGGGAAAGCTCTCTCTTAATTAGAATATATATACTTACTAAAGAACATATATATCTTTGCTTATACTTATAAGAGTAGTGGTTTAAGAAAAAGAGAATAGCCTTTTTACTTATAACTCCTTATAAGTTTATAAAGGTAATATATAATAAGACTATTATATATACTATTATAGGAGTTATAAAAGATAAGTTTATTGCCCTTAAAGATAAAAAGAAGGCAAAAGTATATAGAACTATTAAAGATATCCCTAAGGAACTATATAAGTTTAAAGATATATTTATATTAGATAAGGTAGGAAGCCTACTATTAAGAAAGGAGACTAATTATGTAATTAACCTAATACCTAAGGCCACACCCCTATATAGACTAATTTACCCTCTCTCCTAAAGCAAGCTAAAGAAGCTCTATAAATATATTAATAAAAACCTATAAAAAGGCTAGATAAGACCCTCTAAGAGCCCTATAGGTATACCTATCCTATTTATACTAAAGAAGGATAAAACACTTTAACTATATATAAATTATTAGGGACTTAATAAAGTAATATAGAAGAATTACTACGCTCTCCCCCTAATTTTAAAGATCCTAGACTATTATTAAGGGGCTTACTACTTCTTAAAGATTAATATTAAGAATACTTACTATTAAATTTATATTAAAGAGGGTAATAAGTAAAAGACTATATTTTATATATATTATAAACACTATAAATATCTTATAATACCCTTTAGGTTAATAAATACCCTAGCTACTTTCTAAAGCTATATTTATAAAGCGCTTTATAGGCTAGTTAACACTATTTATATAGTATATCTAGATAATATCCTTATTTTCTTAAAAATATAGGAGAAGTATATTATATATATTAAGGAAGTCCTAGAATATATAAGGTTAGTAAAGCTATATATAAAACCCTTAAAGTGCTTATTTTACTAGGAGTTAGTGGAATTCCTAGGGTTTATCCTATTAGTTAATAGGATCTTAATAAATACATATAGGGTTAATATAATCTAAGATTAGAAGGAACCTATAAGCTTTAAGGATATATAATTATTCCTTAGATTCTATAACTTTTACTAATAGTTTATCTATAAATACTCTAGGATCATAGTACCTCTATATATATTAATAAAAGGTAGTTAAAATAGCATCTAGACTAGGAAGTTTATATTTAAAGTAAAGGAATAGCTAGTATTTAACTAGCTAAAAGACGCCTTTTAGTAAGCGCCTCTTCTCTATTATTATAACCTAAGTTAACTAGTGTATATTAAGATAAATACTTCTATCTTTATAATAGTAGGAATCCTATTATAATAGGATAATAAGGGCTATTAGTATCTAGTAGCCTTTTAGTTAAGGAAGTTTATAGATGCTAAGCGTAATTATAGTATAGCTAATTAAGAGTTACTTACTATAGTAAAGTTATTTAAGCACTAGTAATACTACGTTAAAGGCATAGTAACTCTAGTAAAGGTCCTATTAGACTACTATAACTTATAGACCTTTATAAGGCAGTAAAAGCTAAATAAAAGGTAGGCTAGATAGTGTATATTCCTTTACCCCTTTTACTTTATAATTAGGTATAGACTAGGGAAAAGTAACCTAGCAAATACACTATTAAGGATGTGAGAATAATGATAGCTAGGCAAGAGGTATAGGGGTTCTAGTATATTAACTAAAGCTTGCTAAGTCTAAGTGTGTTATACGTGTGAGTTACTAGCTTATAGCTAGTGGCTTGCTAGTGTTACGTGGACCTAGCCCTAGGGTGTAGCCTATTTATAGGGCGCGCTAGTAGTATGCCTATATTATAGGTAAGGCCTTATAATTATCCCCTTACTTATAGCTAGGCTCCTAAATAGCTATTTACTAACTTACTACTATATTAAAATAATAATAGTGTTTAAGTATAAATTTACCTTTAACTCCCTATTATATTATATACTTTTTACCTCTATATCCTTAGTTAACTTTTTAAAACTATTATAATATCTTAAGTTACTATTATATTCCCCTTATTACTCCCCTTAGTTTTATTATAGATTTAAACTATATTCCCTTAAAGGAATACTCTTATATACACTATTTATATACTAGATATGCTAACTTTAAGAAGAGCTTACTATCTAAGCCTAAATTACCCTAGATTAACTATTAATTCCCTATAGAATTATTTACTACTACTATAATAGTAAAATATTTAAAATACTATATTTAATATTATAAGTGTAGTAATACTTATAATACTATATATATACTACTATTCCTATATCTTTTAGTCCTTTATTACTAATATCTTTATATAGGCTATAGCTACTATAAAAGGTAACTTTTTAGATCTTTTAGCCCTAATAAACTAGGTATAAACCCTTATAGTTACTCTTAGTAGCTTATATAAGGAAGACTTAGAGGACTAAATATTCTCTAAGGTAACTTACTTTAGTTTTACTAGGGCTTATCTAAACCTAATACTAGGGTTTAATTATACTAATATAGCACACTATATTATATTCAGCCTTACTAAGGCTATAAAGGTCTATTAGGTTTATCAAATCGAAGGTCGAAGGTCTTCAAGTCAACGGACCGAAGGTCGAAGGTCTTCAAATCAAAGGTCGAGGGTCTTCAAGTCGAAGGTCTTCGAAGATCAAAGAATCGAAGGTCGAAGGTCAAAGGTTAAAGGTCTTTAAATCGAAGGTTAAAGGTCTTTAAATCGAAGGTCAAGGGTCTTCAAGTTAAAGGTCTTCGAAGATTAAAGAATCGAAGGTTAAGGGTCTTTAAGTCAAAGGTCTTCGAAGATCGAAGAATCGAAGGTTAAGGGTCTTTAAGTCAAAGGTCTTCGAAGATCAAAGAATTAAAGGTTAAGGGTCTTTAAGTTAAAGGTCTTTAAAGATTAAAGAATCAAAGGTTAAAGGTTAAAGGTCTTTAGGTTAATTAAATTCGCATAATTAATTAATTCAAAGGTTAAAGGTTAAAGGTCTTTAAAGGTTAACGAATCTAATAATAGGCATAATGCCTAGGGGGAAGCTATTAGGCCTAGTAAAAGGGATAGCTTTAACGGGCTTAGTAAATTAGTTAACGAATAGTTAGTTTAGTGGCTTTTATTAGCAGTAAAAGCGCGAGGTACGTAGCGGTTAGAGAGCAATTGCTACCACTTATTATAATATAAAATATATAATAAAATAAGTGTGTTAAGGTTGTAATTCGATTTAACTAGCTAGAGGTCAGAGCTATCGTCTAATATAGGGGTTCTAGGTCACGTGCTAGCCACATCCGAGGTCTCGTGGCATTGACAGGCCACATCCTAAGATAACAGCCTAATTGTCAATTCTAGCACGTAACAATAAGACCTATTTTTAGCCCTTTCTAGTCAAAGGACCTTTCTATTACTAGCTTGCATTGCAAGCCTAACAGCTACACTGTAGCTGTTAACGGTCGCGAAGGTAGCTATTAATAGCTACGTCATAGCTATTAACAGCTGCGACTAACTGTGTGGATAACTAATCCAAATCAATTATGGATTATTTAATTGCGTTGTGGCTGCAAGCGTAGCCACAACCATAGCGCCACTAGTAATTAGGTAAGCTAGGGTGACGTAAGCAGGTTACCCTACACATAGGTTACCCTATAGCTATCTTTAATAGCGATTTTCTCTTTAACTAAAGGTTATATAAAAGTCTTATATATAGCAAATTAAAGCTTAAAGATAGGGCTTTTATTTTATATAAGAATATTTTTTAGACTAAAAGTTAGTGTATATAGGTTACTAGTTTGTATAGTAGTAAGTTGATTTTTTGGATTTTACATACAAATGAATTTTGCGGAAAATCAAAAGTAGCCCTTAAGACCCTTTTAGTAGCCCAGATCTACTAATATAGTTAGTGGGTATATGAGAGGAAGTGTTACGATATAAAATATAAGATATAAATGAGTGTGTAAAGGTTGTTGTTCGATTCAACTAGCTAGAGGTCAGAGCTATCGTCTAATATAGGGGTTCTAGGTCACGTGCTAGCCACATCCGAGGTCTCGTGGCATTGACAGGCCACATCCTAAGATAACAGCCTAATTGTTAATTCTAGCACGTAACAGGAAGAATATCTTTTTAATCTAGCTAGATAGCTAGGCCTCTTAATCCAACAGCCGCATTGCCCGTATAACGTCACTAAAATCAATTCTATTAGTATATAAGATATTGTAAAAGTCATCTAGATTGAATTCTATTAGTTAATAACTACCACAACCTTCTGTTGCGTTGCGTTAAATATTTAACGTGGTAGTTCTATTAGTCCCCGACCGTAGAGCTACACCTGTATAGCTGTTGCCAGCCGGCAACTAGCTCCCTACAATTCAATAAACCCTATAGCTTATAATATAATCTAAAATAGACTTACTTATAGCTAGCTACTAGAAGTAATACTTTAATAGCTTAAGAGTATACTTAGTCTTAAAGTAACTTACTAGTAAATTATTATAGTGTAGCTATAAAAGCTCCTATTATAAGATAGGCTCCTAGGGAATAATTACCTAGTCTTAGTATATTAGGAGACCCCTTATACTATATAACTATAGACTAGCCTTTCCCTTCCCTTTTACTAGGGAGTTATTAGTCTTACTATTTTACCTCTATAGATCTAGGTCTTAATCTTATGCCTTCTATAGTAATTACACTAATAGTTTATTTACCTTAGATTAGTAAGGATTTAGTAATATAATAGCCCCCTATATCTCTTATACTACGCTAATATCTTAGATATACACTACTTTCTCCTAGAAATTACCCTTATTTAGCTAATCTTTTACTAGATCTATAGTAGCTATTTAGCCTCTTAACTAGGCTACTCTAGCCTCTAGAGCTTTCTCTATAAGGGCTAGGGTATTTTCCTTCCTTAAAGATATTTTATTAAGCCTCTTTATATCTAAGACTAGTAATATACCTAGTTTTCTTTAATATATTAGTATCTTTTCTTTTACTACTTTTTTAGTAGTTACTATTTTCTTTTAAAGTTCTAGTAAAAGTGCCCTATTTATTAGGGGTTTATCTTTATAATTAGACCTCCTTAATAGTGTATTTACTAGGTTACTTTTCCCTAGTCTATGCCTAATTATAAAGTAAAAGGGGTAAAGGAATATATACTATTTAGCCTGCCTTTTATTTAGCTTTTACTGCCTTATAAAGGTCTATAAGTTATAGTAGTCTAATAGGACCTTTACTAGAGTTACTATACCTTTAATATAGTGTTACTAGTGCTTAAATAACTTTACTATAGTAAGTAACTCTTAATTAGCTATACTATAATTATACTTAGCGTTTATAAACTTCCTTAACTAAAAGGCTACTAAATACTAATAGCCCTTATTATCCTATTAAGATAGGATTCTTACTATTATAAAGATAGAAGTATTTATCTTAATACATACTAGTTAACTTAGGTTATAATAATAGAGGAGAGGCGCTTGCTAAAAGGCATCTTTTAGCTAGTTAAATACTAGCTATTCCTTTACTCTAAATATAAACTTCCTAGTTTAGATACTATTTTAACTGCCTTTTATTAATATATATAGAGGTACTATAATCCTAGAGTATTTATAAATAAACTATTAGTAAAAGTTATAGAATCTAAGGAATAACTATATATCCCTAAAGCTTATAGGTTCCTTCTAATCTTAGATTATATTAACCCTATATATATCTATTAAGATCCTATTAACTAATAGGATAAACCCTAGGAATTTTACTAACTCCTAGTAAAATAAGTACTTTAAGGGTTTTATATATAGCTTTACTAACCTTATATATTCTAGGACTTCCTTAATATATATAGTGTGCTCCTTCTATGTTTTTAAGAAGATAAGAATATTATCTAAATATATTATATAAATAGTATTAACTAGCTTATAAAGCGCTTTATAAATATAGCTTTAGAAAGTAGTAAGGGTATTTATTAACCTAAAGGGCATTATAAGATATTTATAGTGTCTATAATACATATAAAACGCGGTCTTTTACTTATTACCTTTTTTAATATAAATTTAATAGTAAGTATTCTTAATATTAATCTTTAAGAAGTAGTAAGCCCCTTAATAATAGTCTAGGATCTCTAAAATTAGGGGGAGAGCGTAGTAATTCTTTTATATTACTTTATTAAGTCCCTAAAAATCTATATATAGTTAAAGTATTCTATCTTTCTTTAGTATAAATAGGATAGGTATACCTATAGGGCTCTTAGAGGGTCTTATCTAGCCTTTCTATAGGTTTTTATTAATATATTTATAGAGCTCCTTTAGCTTGCTTTAGGAGAGAGGGTAAATTAGTCTATATAGGGGTATAGCCCTAGGTATTAGGTTAATTACATAATTAGTCTCCTTTCTTAATAGTAGGCTTCTTGCCTTATCTAATATAAATATATCTTTAAACTTATATAGTTCCTTAGGGATATCTTTAATAGTTTTATATACTTTTACCTTCTCTTTATCTTTAAGGGTAATAAACTTATCTTCTATAACTCCTATAATAGTACATATAATAGTCTTATTATATATTACCTTTATAAACTTATAAGGAGTTATAAGTAAAAAGGCTATTCTCTTTTTCTTAAACTATTACTCTTATAAGCTTAAATAAAGGTATATATATTCTTTAGTAAGTATATGTATTTTAATTAAGAGAGGGCTTCCCCCTATTCTTAAGTCCTTATCTATAGCTATATATAGTAGCTTAAGGTCCTTTTCTTCTTCTCTTAAGTCCTTAATTATAATAGGTACCTTATAAATACTATATTAGGGGACTATAAGGGCCCTTACTACCTTAAGGATAAGTACTATAGCCTTAGCCTAGTTAAGCTTATAGTTCTTTATAAATTTAGCACTAATAATATTAATTTTAGGGTAGCTATTAAGATTTACTGCTATTTTAGTATCTTTATACCTATAAATAGTAACTAGTATATAAAATTAATACCCTATTAGCACCCTAGTATTTAAGGTAAAGGTAAGGGTATTTACTTTTGCCTTAGGAAGTTTTCCTAGCCTTTTTAGGGCTTTTTCTTTAGCTTATTATACTTCTATATAAGATACTCTATATTACTATAGTTAAAATATTATCTTTTATTCTTAGCTTTACTATTATTTAGGTAGGTAGCTAGGCCCTTTTCCTAATCCTTATTCCCTTAATCCTTATAAGGTCTATAATCTTATAGGGAGTTTTACCTTTAATATTAGGGGGCCTTATATAGGCCTTTATCCCCTAAATAGTTAGGCTTTTACTTATTCTTTAGTATTACCTCCTAAAATCATTAGGTAAGTTATATAATCTTTTCTTAAGTCTTTCCTATAATTAAAGAATATAGATTAATATAGTCCTATAGGTTAGGGAGTAACTTTATAAAGAATATAAGAGTATAAGACTTTTTAGAGGCTTTTTCTAGGTATTTCTTTAGTAAATCTAAGTAAATACTAAATTAAATAGGGCTTTAACCCTTATATTACTTTATATTCTTTAGCTACATAGCTATTTATATATTATAGTTTATAGTGTCTTTAAGTAATATAAGTATCTAATCCTAGAACTTATCCTAGTTATCTTTAAGGTTTTCCTAGCTATTAGCCTATTATTCTTTAAGGTATTTATTTTATCTTACCTAATAGTTAGTATATATTTAGTTAAGTGTAAGGAGGATCTTTTAATAGTTATATTAATATTTTTTCTTTGCCCTATTAAAGGTATAGTTTAGGTTATTAAGTAATATCTTATGCTTCTATAGGTTTATAGAATATTAGAGCTTAGTAATATTCTAGACCTTAATCTCTTAGCTACTTTAGCTTAAGGGGGTGCTAGGTCTTTACCCCTTTTTTGCCTATACCTCCCCCTTATTTAGCTATAATAGGTTAATAAGCTCCTTTTCTTATTCTCATAGTTTCTAGAGTTATTTAAGCTAAGTAATTTACTTTATTATTACTATAGCTTTAGTACTAATAGTAAGGGGTCTAATTTTAAGTATAGTCTCTATAGAATATAGTGTATTCTTAGCTATAGTGTTACCCTTATTTAATTAGTTCTAGTTATTATCTAATATTACTCTAGTAAATTAAGTAATTCTCCCCCCTATATTACTCTTAGGTAGCTAGTAGGAAAAGCTTTAGAATTATAAGAATAATAATAGCTAGGTAAGAGGTATAGGGGTTCTAGTATATTAACTAAAGCTTACTAGGTCTAAGTGTATTATATATATAAGTTACTAGCTTATAGCTAGTGGCTTACTAGTGTTACGTAAACCTAGCCCTAGGGTGTGGCCTATTTGCGGGGCACGCTAGTGGTGCGCCTATGTTATAGGTAGGGCCTTACACTTAGCATAACTAATGCAATTTACTATTACGCTTATACTAAACTAAATTAGCTAGCTTATAACTCTAAGCTTAAGAGAGTTAACCCTAAGCTCTAGAGGGGGATTATTACCTTCTAGTAAATCTGCCCTAAGTAACTGTCACGGCTTGTACCGCTGGGTCTGATATAAACGAAGTGAAGGCTAAGATTCGCAGTTGCCACTAGAAAGATACTAGCTAGGGCCTAGTGTATAAAGGTTTTAATCTCTAACCTACTATATATAATGTGCGCTATCCTTAATAAATACCCTGCTTAATAAACACATAGCTATCTTATAGCTAGCTAGCCTCTTTATTATTAGAGCAGCCTAAAGGTTCTTTGAAGATCCACTATCATGAACGTCCTATCTCCGTCCTCTGCGCTCCTGACAGTAACACACTAGTTTAGAGGATTTAGAAAAAGAATATAAATTAATTAATAGTAAAAGCAGTTTCTATAGCACTTAAATTAGCGTTTTCTTAAGTTTAGAAGTAAGAGTACTCTTATATATATACTATAGTTACCTAGTAAAGTAACCTATTAAATAGTAAGTTTAAAAAGGCATTAGAGGACTATAAGTCTTTTTATAAAAGCTATAGCATTACTTAGATATTAAAAGCAATAAGCTAGGTAAAGGAAAATCTAAAGAATATAGTGCTTTAGAATAAGCTTAGAAGTAAGGATAAAGTGGCTTTTATAACCATAGACTTTAGCTATTATTTATAAAGGTAAAGGAAGAGGTTATAAAGTTAAAGGGAGAGGTTAGAAAAGTAAGGTTATAAGGGTAAAAAAGGAAGAGGTTAGATAGTTATAGTAGAATTAGCTTAGGCATAAGGATTACTAGTATTTCTACCTATATAAAATTCACGCTACTTATGGTTTTATCTCCCTAACCTTATAGCTACCTACCTAATAACCTTATAGCCGCCTACCTAATAACCTTATAACTACTTACTAAATAATTCCTCCCTTATTAAAGACTTCTATCCTTAGGGATCTTAATACCTCTCTCTTACTAGTATTACTAATAACTATAAAAGCCTCTTTTTATAATAATACTTTACTATACTACTAGACTTCCTCTTATATTAAAGCTATTTACTAGCTTATAAGCCTCTTTAATAAGCTAGAGTTTATTCTTATCTAAAGCCTCTAAGTTAAGCCTCCCTTGCTCTTCTAGTGTAATACTACCTAATTTAATAAAGTTAAATAAGCCTATTATAGTATAAATAATCTTAATCTAATCTATAAAGTTATACTTAGTAGTGCTATAGTAAATTATCTTAAACTTTTACTTATAATACCTAAAGAGTTTCTTAACTACTACTTAAAGGATAGTATACTAGAGATTATAAAGTTTAGCCCTTATTCTTAGCCCTTCTCTATTATTAGGATTCTTATTTAAATAATAGTAAATACCTATAAAGGGCATAAGTAACCTAGCTTATATATAAAATCCTATATCTATAAGGTAAAAACGCTTTCTATGTATTTAAAATAACCTAGTAAGAGTAGTTTAAAGTAGTAGTCTATTACAAATTAATCCCTTAGCGCCTACTAATATATATATAAAGATATTATTATTAAAATTTATAGCTACTAGCATATTCTAAGAGATATTACTCTTTTAAGAGAAAAATTGCTACTACTTAGCTACTAGGATAAATATAAGTATATATATGCTATTAATAGCACTTATTACACTATAGAACGCACATTTGCTTAGATCTAATGTAATATATATAGAAATATAATCTAGCTTTAGTTAACAAATAAAGGTAGTATATAAACACCTTATTAGATTAATAAGCCTATAGAATATCCTTAATACTAATAACTAGCCTATTTTAAAGTAAAAAGCTATATTTTACTATAGCTTATTAAATACTATAATCTATAGGAAGATTATTACTATTTACTTAATTAACTAGTATTTAGTAAGCTTAATATTAGTATTATTTTAAAGCTACTAATAGAGGTTAAAAAATATAGCTTTTAATATATAAAAGATCTCTTTAAATTGCTATTTAGTTAAGATATAAAGGACTTTCTTATAAAAAGCTATTAAGGCTATAGGTATGTGAGAACAATGATAGCTAGGCAAGAGGTATAGGGGCTCTGTTACGTGCTGGTTTGGCACGATAGGGGGCGAATCTATTAGAGGGGCTAACGGATTCGCGATCGTAAAGTCATACTAAGTTCACTTGCGCAAGCTACTATTAGGGGTATAGTAAGATATTAGAAGTAAGTTAATTCTATTCTAGTAAAGTCTAAATCTAGCCTTATATTAGCTACCCTTACGTTCCGCCATGTAATAAGTGCTAGGCGCGCTAAAAAGATAACTATCCTAGTTATTATTGCTTAAACTGTAACTAGATTTAGCCTCTATCTAGCTAAGCTTATTAAAAAAACTTCTATTAAATTTACATAAAGGAAAAAACAGACTTAGCATATCCCTTGCTGCAATTATGATTTCTCTCTTGCACTTATAAACTATTATATTAAATAATATATTCTTTCTATCTAATATTAAGCACCTAATCTTTGTTATATTTTATTATTTCCTTTTAGTAAAATGTTAAATTTCTCTATTCTCTTATCCCTTCTAATCTTATACTTAGTTTAAATCCTAACTTCCTATCTTACTATGTACTATATTCTAACTCTATGCCTTAATATCTAAATCCATTCCTTTAATCTAGTAATCTAGTAAATTTATCCTCCTTAATTTATAGCTTAGTTGCCTTAGTGATTAATATACGTATAATAGGTAACGTCTGTCTTAATATCCTTATTATCCTTTTTCCTAATAATACTAGCAATATTTCACTTATTTCCTATGCTATAGGCATATCTAGCGTTATTTATTAAATATCTATCTAAGCTATCTTTAGACTAGGCTTTCCTAGTAATTTAGGCTTCTTACTTAGTGTTACTAAAGGTCCTATCCTACTATAAGGTTACTTATTACCTATTTTTGGTGTTTCCTAACGTGATTTGCCTTAATACTTATTAGTTTTGCCTAAAAATAGTGTTACTAGAACTAGTGTCCGCGCTAGTGTCTCTAGAGCTAGGGTTGCCTAATTTTATGTTTCTAGGGTTCTAATCGCTAAAATTAGCCTTACTAGAGCTAAATTTATTTTCTTACTATCCTCCTTAAACCTTTTCTGCTTATTTATAAGGTTCTTAATCTTTATATCCTAAGCTTATATTTCTTTTAATATTCCTATTACTATAGATGCTAATTCCGCTATTTTCTTTTTAAATTTAGTCCTCTTAACTATATCTTATTTTAAAGTCTTAAGTTATTTATTAATATTAATTAATATTCTACCTAACTTAAAGTTTAAGATTTTCTCTTTTTAGGCTATTAATATATCTATAATTTATTTAAACTTATTTTAGAAGCTTTCTAACTCCTTTTCTATTAATTCCGCTAAATTATAAATATCCTTTAATATATCTTTAGTAACTACATATACTATTTCTACTTGCTCCTTAATTATATTAAAATCCTTTTTAACTTTACTAACTTAATTAATAAGGTTATTAACTTAATTAACTAAGTTATTAATCTTACTTTTCTTATACTATTAAATTCTCTCTTTATCTTATTTTAATTTGGATAATTTTTACACTAACTCCTTCTCTATACTAATATAGAGTAAATCTGCCTAACTAATGCTAGCTAACGCACCTATAATTATAGCATTTACTACGCTGTATTTATCTGTAAAATAAAGAGCTAAAAGGTTAGCTTATAGTAGCAAAGATAACATGCTATTGTAAGTGGCTATTTACTGTCCACGTTTAACTATTACACTATTATAAAACGCTACTGCTACTGTTTTTACCTAATTCTTTGCTCTTCTAGTTGCTCCACACTCTATTAGATTAACTATAGTCTAAAGTACTCTCTTTCCTATCTATTTTGCTATTACTTGCTTTATAATTAATATAGCTTTCTGTTCTTTAAATATAGTAAAAATTTATATAACTATGTTTTACTATAATATAAAATACATATCCTTTAAGTTAACTTCTAATCCACTAAATACTATAGTAGTCCCTTTAAGGGCAAATTCATGCGCGTAAGCCTAGATTATATATTTAATATCCTAATCACTATTTTTATAACCTAATATAGTATATCTAAATTTACTAAAGTTAACTCCTTTAATACTTTTTCCTTTATATATAGTATTAAACTCCTCCCTTACTCTCTTATATGCTACTGCGCTAATATTAGGCATTAGCATTTAAGCATTAATTCTAGATCCTAGCTTTCTAAATCTAAGATATAATGGTTTAAAGTTAAGCTCCACTATCCGCGTATAAACCTATAATAGTCTAATAAGAAATTCTACAGGTATCTTATTAATATTCTTATTATTTTCGCTTTTAAAACTACTATCCTTATTAAGTTTAGGTTCTAATCCTAGTTTAGGTAATTCTAATTCTAATTTAGGAGATTCTACCCTTAACTACGTTAGATTAACTCTTACTACCTTAATGCTTTCTTTATTTAGTATGCTAATAGATTTATTGCCTTTTAACTCTACTTCTGCTTGCTTTAACTACTCTCTCCTTATAGCTCTTATATAATTATCTTTAATTAACTCTTCTATTACTTATCTACACTTCTCTTACTCTATATCTAAATCTAATGCTTTACTTATGTAATTATTGTTATTATTATTACCTTATTCCTTAGTTTTAACTATCTTTTAAATAACCTTAGCCACTTAACTAATGTTTTTATCACACCCCTCTGCTAGTTATAATAGTATGTTTACCTTATCTTATCTTATTCTTAGTTTGTCTAAGTGCTACTACTACTATAATTATGTAATTTATTACATAGGGTGTAAATATTTTTATAGCTAATTACGTTATTTTACTTAATTTAAATAGCGTTTAAAAAACTTTATATTCTTATAATAGGTTATAGTCCTTAGTTTTGCTAAAAGCTTGTTAATTTACTAGATATATTTAATTCTTTCCCTATTAGTTATAGATTATTACTATGCTAAGTTAGTAACTATTAGTTCCCCTAATATCTGATTTTGTTCTATTATAGCTAGGATCTAAATACATAGATATGCTACCCTTATTTACTTGTAAATTATTTAATTATATATATGCACCTTATTATTAAAGAGAACAAAATCTAGTATAGCTCCTTAATTAAAATATAGATTTGCATAATATCTATAAAACTTATATTTAACTTCTAGTATAATGGTTTTGTTTTTTACTTAGTAGTTCTTATAGTTATTATAATTCTGTATTTCTTGTAGCTAGTTCAGTTCCGCGTGCTATAGTTTTTAGAACTCTCTATTATCTACACTATTATCTTTAGAGTTAAGTGCTATTAAGCAAAAATAGGGCTAGAAATAAATTTAACTACGCTCCTACTAGACTTAACTACGCTAAGCTTGTAGTGGTTTTAGGGATAATATAAGGTTTAAGTAAGAGAGCCCTCTTTTAGTTAGCGTAAAAAGGCAATATACATAAAAGGGTCTAATAGCTTTAATCTAGCCTATTAAATTTAATAGCTTGCTATTACCTTTCTTCCTTCACTATTACTATTCTATAGGCGGATTAAGACCTTTCTTTATATATTCTTTTTGCTAATTAACTAGGTTCTTCTTAAGATAGTCTTTTACTATCTTAGCCGCGTTAACTTGCATCTTGCTTTTGCTTATCTATTAGTTATCTTTAGCTATAAATCCCTTCTATTAGACAAGGAATTCCACTCTTATAGTCTTATTTTGTTTAAAGATCTTAACGCAATGCCTATAGATTCATTTAATTTCCTAGTAATCCGCCTCCTTCGGATTATTAAACGTAATTAGTAGCGAAGCTAGTTCTTCCCTACTAAATAGATCCCCTCCTTACGCTAGCTTCTAGATTTATATAACTAATACCACTAGATAGACTTACGAATCTAGGGGGAAATCTAATTAATATGCTAATAGGTTTACCTTTTCTAGTACCTTATATAGCCCTGCCTTCTATAGTAACTATTTTTTCTTAGGCTTCCTAGGTAATTTATACCTCTTATATAATCGTAAATAAACCATATCTCCTACGTTAATATTAACTAGTTTATAGCGGTTATTATACTAAATCTTAGCAAGGGCAGCCACTATTATAATTACTAATTAAGCCTCGTGCTAGTATAGCTTTTGTAGCACCGCTATATTATTTACGCTAGCTCTAGTGTTAATTACGTTATTTAGAGAGAGAAGGTTAACAATACTTAAAGGACAGAATCTATATAATAGCTTATTAGGAGCCTATCCTATACTTACTACTATAGTGTTATTTAGTTAATATTATAGTGCTAGGAGTAGTAATATTTACGCTGTATCTAAATCTATTACTATATAATATTATATTATAATTATTACTATCTAATTTTTCCTCTCCGCTATTCTATCTATTTAAGGGTAATACACTATGCCTATAAGAAGTCTAACTCCTACGCGCCTAAATATTTCTTTCTATATATTAGATATAAATTTAGGATCTCTATTGCTAATAATTTACCTTAGCAATCCCTAGTCTATAATATATAGGGCATAAAGGAGTAATTCCGCCTATATTTCCGCTAGATATATAGTATATCCTAGTATTAGAAGGGTTCTTTTACTAAAAAGGCAATTTACTAGACACAATAAGTTATATATTACGTATCCTTCTATTTGCTATATTATATTAGTAGATAATACCTCTAGCATATCTGTAACAAAATTAAGTAAAATTATATAAAAAGGTGTTAGTTTTAACTATAAGGGTTATAATTCTCCTAGTGGTTTAGAATAGTTAATTACATTCTCCTAGCATACTATATAATAGGCTATATAGTCTTAAATCTATTAGCTTATACATAGAAAACAAACTAATTAGAGCTCTACTACTATCCTAGCAATTCTAAAATATTAACATTTATTATGAACTAATTATAGTATAGATTTAACCTTTATTATAGGAATATAGAGATAGAAAAATCTATCTTTACTGTGGTAATATAATAGACTATCCTCGCGCAAATCCTATCCATATAAAGGAATTTTTAGTCTAATTCTAGCGTTTTTTGCCGCTTACCTTTCTTAGTACACTCTTATAGCTATAATAATCTAGCTAAATTTTTAATTAGACTAATACCCCTAGATAATCCTAGCCTTAAGGTTATTATCTATAATTATAGTGGCGATATATTCCTCTGCAACAAAATACGCACTTATGTCTAATTTGTTATAGTGGCTATTCTACGCTACCTCCCTATACATTACCTCTACTAGTAATCTTAAAAGCGCATCTAGCATAACGTTTAGCACTCCTAGTATATGCATTACCTTTAGATTAAATTATAATAGGTAATTCGTAACTTTAGCTAGTTTTAGATTAGCTTTGTCTAAATCTATTGTAAATAATAATATGTGCTTAATAATCCCCTTTGCTAGGGAATAATTAGTTAAAACATTAACTACAACACTATTAGATTAGACTATCTTTCTTAGCTTTCTAATGCTTTACGTAATTATAGCTACTTTTGCCTTAGTTAAGCCATAGCGTTTCTTAACGCTTAATATTACCCTTAAGAGGAATAGAATTAGCCATATTTAGTTATTCTTAATATCTCTTCTAGAAATGCTTTAGCCATCCTATTTCTCTTATAATTAGAAGGCATACAGTCTAAATCCTTCCTTATAGGCATTAATTTTAAGGAAAAGTGGCTTGCTTAGATTATAGTACTATAGGGTCTATTTCTCGCTTAGAAATGCTTTAATATCTTTAAAAGCCTTTTTCTTATCCTCTATTAGCAAAAATATCTTTTACTATGTTTTCCTTTTCCACATTAGTTTTAAGATCCTAGTAATTTTTTTGTCTTTTTTATGGAATTCCTTTAATAATGCTATCTTCCGTGCCTATAATAGTTAGATCCGTATATTAAACCACGGAATTCTATTATAAAGAAATCTAGCCATTCTAATAAAGGTTTTAAGACTTAATAGGTTAGTTAGGAAGATTATTTTTTAAAACGCTTTTAGCCTATTATTTATATTAATAATTCTATTACTATTAACAACAAAACTAAGTAATTAAATAGTAGGGTAACTAATAAAAGACTTCTTAGCCGTAATTATTATCCTATTTTCTTTAAGGATCTTAAGTATAATATCTAGATGCTTTAAATGTTCCTTAATACTATCTAAAAACACAATATTATTATTAATATAAATATAAATAAAGTGCTTATACTTCCAAAAGAGTTAATCTATAAATCATTAAGCAAAAGCAAGGGAATTTTTAAAACCTATTAGTGCTATATTTAATGCTTTAAGACCCCGATTTAATATCACTACTATATAGGCTTAGTGGTCTTTTTTAATTAGCAGTTAGTGGAAAAATCCCATTTTATTAAAGAGAGAAAAAACCTTCTTGCTATAAGTATTATCTATAATATTACTTTAGTCTAGTAAGGGGTAGATATCTAGTATAGCTATATTGTTAAGCGGTCTTATATTAACTATAACTCTTCCTTTCCTTTCCTAGCTAGTTTCTTGCTAAACTATAAACACTAGACACACTATTACCACTAGCTTATCTAGATATAATATCTTCCCTTTAAGGTAGAGTTTATTATGTACTTTATTAAGTTTGCTTATATCCTATCCTCCTAGCCTATATAGCTAGATTAGTCTTATTTAATATTGCTATCTGTTAACTAAGTTAATCCGCATTTTTTAATCTTTAAGCATAGGGATAATACCTCTATTATAATAAATGTCATATTTATCCGTAAGCTAAACAAATTCGCTCGTAGCGTTATAATTAATATTAGTAACTCGCACTCCGAATTTGTTCATAATATACGGAATTTCTTCTAGATATAAAATCCCGTATAATAGCACTCCTACGTTAACCTTCTTTAGGTTAAGCTTATCCTTCTTCTTATTAGATTTATTACTATCCCTATCCGTATCTCTTATTTTTTCTATAATATCCTTACTAAAATAAGCATAATATGCTAAAGGATTATTAATTATATAATTAGCATTAACTTCGCTAGCCGCCGTTAGTCACGTAACTTTCTTATGCTTATAAATAATAATAGTTTTATTAGTAGGATTATGCGTAATTATTTAACCTAGGCTAGATCTATTAAACAAAGCATTAGGGAAATATTCTAAATATAACTACACGTAGTACACACTTATTTCCTAATTCCCCTATGCTATCTTCTATATAACTAGTATATATATAGTTCCTTCTAGCGGAATTAACACTATCTACGCTATAACTACCCTTTAATAGGGTACTTTATTAGCTAGCTAAAAAATCTCTGCTAGTACTATTATGCTATAAACTAATCTAAAAACCACTTTAGGGTTTACAAAATTAATCTTCGCTCTGTATTTATAAAGGAAATTCGTTCTAAGTAATAACTTTAGTCCTAGATTTAGTATTATATCCGCTATAACTATAAAATAACTAGAAATTTCGGTTTTACATGCTATTCCTAGAATATAAAAATCAAAAGTAGCTAATTCTATAATGTAAAAGGCTAACTTAACTCTAGACATAGGCTTAGGCTCCTACGTTCCCTATTTTATGTTTAACTTGTTTTATTCTAGCCACGCCTTATTTACTAAAATTAACAACATTCCTAAATTAAGGCAGATTTAATAACTCTTACCTTTATTATTAAATTTAAGAGGGATTTTTAAGTATATATTTGCTTGTTTTCTATTATACTTAACTTTCTATAGTCTTGCTATAGCTTTGATTACTTGCCCTAAAATAAGTTAACTTAATCTAGTTAGATCTGCTATTATGCTAGTCTTATTCACCTCCTTTACGGTGTTTTCTATAAAATAAGTCTTAATAAAATTAGACTCCTATCCTAGGATCTCCTTACTATCTTTATCTATAACCTCCCCTTCTTTAGCTATATAGTAACTGCACTCCTAAAGGTATATTTCCTACTATTATACGTTAGAATTATTATTAAATACTATAATGTTTATATATTCCTTTTCTTTAGTGGGCGATTTCTCCTAATATTAAAATTACCTAGGCTACTATAACTAGCCTATCCTTTCTAATAGTCTAAAGTCTTAAGATTATTGTTTATCCTAATAATTTTAGGGGTTATCTTATTAATTCTAGCTAAACTCTATTTACTCTCTTCTCTTTTCTTAAGATTTATTCCACTATAGTTACTAATTTTGTCCCTTAATCTAGACATTTCGCTAGTATAGCCTTAGTTAGAAAAATCCTAAAGATCTTTAGGTGTTTTAATTATCCTATTAGTAACGTTAATTTCCTAGCTAAAATTATACTCTTATTAGCCTATTCTAATTTACTTAAGCTTTATCCTTTTTATCTTCTAAGTTATTACTAGATATCTCTTTATTAAAGTAAACCTTAAGCTTTCCTTTGCCTTTTCTAGCTATAGGATAACCTTTACTATATAGGTAATTATATAGATCCTGCCTTTTATTATCCACTATAGTAACATAGGCTAATCTTATATTAGTTATAGTTAGAACTAGACATATTTAGCGTAATCCTAGATATAATTTAAGGCGTAGACGCACTAGAAGCTAATAGTCTATTAATTCACTATTTACCCTAGCATACTAAAAGATTTTTAATGTAAATTTATAAAAGAATACCTTATTTATAATATTCTCTTTAGTGTATTCTGCTTTATTAAGCTACGCTATTATATCCTAAACCTAAATACTAAATTCCTTCTAAACTGCCTTAAAAATAGAAGGTATATCACTAAATATAGTATTTTGCTCTCCTAAATTAAGATATTACTAGTACTATACTATTATATCCCCTTAGAATAATGTCTAAATCTTTTTTTAAATAATATCCTATTAGCTAGGATTAGCATAGTGTAAGTAATCTTTAATAGCTTAGACCTATAATTTAACATTATAAAAAATAGTCTACTTCCTATTATATATAATAAGGTCTCTATTAGCCTCCTCTAGTTTGTTATAAGGCTTAAAGTGTCTAATGTCTGTGATTTTCTATGTTAAATCCACATTCTATTCTGTGTTTTCTATCCGTTAGCTATACTAATCCTAATTAAGCGCTAGATCTACCCTTCTCTAGGTTCCTAGATTAGTATACTATTCTTAATCTAGGGAAAATAGGGTTTGCTACTACATCTAGTGTGGGTTAGCCTATTGCTATATAAATCCCTGCTAATCCTGCGGTTGCTAGTATTGCAAATACATTAGTTATGCTAATAGTCCTGCTCCGGCTTCTAAATAGCCGTTATACTAACCCTAGTTATTTAGTAAATGTAATATTCCCTAGGTAGTATTTTGCGCTAATAGTGTTAATCCTACTAAGGCACTTGCGCTTTATAAGCTTCTAATTTTAGTTATTAGTCTTATTGCTAGCTAGTCTATTCCTAACACTATTTAGTCTATTATAGCCTACTATATAATTTACTGCTATTCTAACACTTCCTAAAGGATCCTTATAGTATTAGATTTACTCGCTATAGTGTAAATTTCCCCTAGATCTAGTTAATCTAGTAGGTTCCTTAAGGGTCCTAGCTATAGGTCTTCTAGATATAACTCTATTATCTAGTTAGGGGGTTTAATACGCTAAGTAGTAGTGTTATCTTTAGGATAGTAAGTAATCCCCTTTTCTTTGTTATTTTTATCCTTCTTTATGCTTCTCTTAGTTTTAGTAGTAGTAGTGCTATAAGCTAGGCTATTAGTGCCTTTAAATAGCCTCTCTAATGCCTTGCTACCTTCTAATCTATTAGATTTGTTAAGGTATCCTTTAGATTTAGCTTTTAGAATATAAGATCTAACTTACTTCTAAATAAGATACACCGTTTACATATCTATTAGGTTCTAGTAAATAGGCAGTTCTTACTATATTAGATGCTTATATCTTATTACCACTCTATTATTAAATTTGTATCTTATAAGCTTATTTAAATCTTCTTATTTACTAATTTTAATAAGTTTTTATTTTTAATACTTAAATCCTAGATTTTATTTATTAAAAGTATAAAACTAGTGGATAAGGTATAGTTTGTTTTTAGTAACTAGGAAGTTACGCTAAAACTCTGCAAATTAACATTATAAATAGTTAGTTTTAAACATAAGGTTTTATTTCTAGGTTTCTAGAAGGGCATAATAAAAGAATCTCTAATTACTACTACTTATTATATACTAGTTTAGCATAATAGGGGGCAAATCTATTAGAGGGGCTAACGGATTCGTAATTATAAAGTTATACTAAGTTCACTTACGTAAGCTACTATTAGGGGTATAGTAAGATATTAGAAGTAAGTTAATTCTATTCTAGCAAAGTCCGAATCTGGCCTTATATCAGCCACCCTTGCGTTCCGCCACGTAACAGGCTCTAGTATATTAACTAAAGCTTGCTAGGTCTAAGTGTGTTATGCGTGCGAGTCACTAGCTTATAGCTAGCGGCTTGCTAGTGTCACGTGGACCTAGCCCTAGGGTGTGGCCTGTCCGCGGGGCGCGCTAGTAGTGCGCCTGTGTTGTGAGTGGGGCCTCACAAGGTAATTTACACCTAGTGGTTATAGAATAATAGTTATTATTTTATAGTAAGTTCTTTATAAAAAGAGTATTATAAATAATTGATATAGTAATAGTAAGGCATAGTTTATTATTATTATTATTATCTTTAACTAAATTTAGTAAGAATTACTCTAAAGAAAAGAAGTTTATCTCTATCTTTATATTATAAAGTATAGTAAAGAATATAAAGTACGCTAGTTTAACTAGAGAGTGTGCTAATTTAACTAGAGTACGCTAAAATATTTAGTATACTCTTTTTTACTATATTAGTAGTAAAAATATAACTTTTTCTATATAGCTTCCCTCTTTTAGCTATCTAACTAGCCTTACTAACTTAGTATATTATAAATAGAGGCCTTTAGAGGTATAGTAATTACCTAGGGTATACGCTGTAAAAACACTAACTAAATATAGGAAAGCCCTATTTTTAATATAATAGTGGGCCTAAAAATGACGAATTTTACACAACTGCGCTAATTTTTAAACGACTGCGCCGACTTGGATCGCACCCTAAATGCTAACTGCACACAAGCCTTTTGCTAGAGCCATAGTATCAAGAAAGGATTCCTAACAGCTTCACCCTTTAAAGCCGCGAATAGCTGTTAGTGACCACCCCACGTGGGGCTTGTAGTCGTGTACTTCTCAGTCACATTCATCACCCCTTTCTTTCTGTCTTCCTTCCCCTTCGCTCACAAGATATTGACATCTAAGCCGTCGACTCTCAATCAGACCTTGCAGGTTTGCAGGGTTCGTTCTTGCCGAATCTTTTTGACCTCACGAACCGTTGCGCTCCTGCCTCCTCAACTAGCCGACCAGCCGACCAGCTCCTCGGAAAAAGCAAGTGCACAAGTCTCCACGTCGGGAGAGGCGCCTGACTCGTGCAATCACCACACATCGCTCTCGTTCGTTCACTGCGCGAACCCTCACTTGCGCAACAGCAGACCGACTTCGCCTCTTTTTGTCAGTTCAGCACATCCTCGCGCTTTACTCGACTCGTGACTCGCAAAAGAAAAGGGAAGGGAGAGGGAAAAAAAGGTGTGTCTTGCCCGTCAGTGCACGCGCGCTGTGTCCATGTATTGATTGCTCATATTAGCCGCCCCGCCTCGTCATAGCAAACGCGAGAATCTCATTCAACTTCAAACAGAGCATTGCCACCCCATCAACCAGCAAGATTGACCCAAAGTTGACCCAAAGTTGACCAGCTAGTTTCGCATCCTCTTGCGCAGACAGTATCTGCCAGAAGGGTTTATACTGTGCATATGTGACCAAACTGCAGCTCAGGATGTGTCTCTTACCAAGACCGCATTCGAGGTTTGATCCATGCCGTACCAATGATGACACCTCCAGCCGAACCTGAAATCTCTCCCTCTGACCTGGCCGCCGGAAGGCAAATATTCTTCGCGGCCAACGAGACAAGCCGTGCCTTTATTGGTGGACCTCGGCCTTCATGGATGACTTCTGCCGTCACCACCGTCAGGCCAGCTTCAAATACGCGCGTTGAAAAGAACAAACCAGGACACGATAAAGTGCGAAAGAAAGTTTTCGCACCATCGGCTTGCATCGCAGCCGTTTTACCTCAGCAAATTTTAGAAAATCAGGGTGCGTCGGTCGCAGAAGCAGTTGCCCCCTGTCAGAAGCCTAGGTATAGTTCTGCCCATACCGCATCCCCTGGTGTTTCTTCACATGGTTCCCCATTCGTAGTTTGATGTGAAGCTCTAGCGCGAACCACGAAGGAAGATAGACACATGAAGTAACGTATACTAATGAGATTGTAATGAGAGTAGCAACGAGCCAGACTTTAACAGGTTTGAACAACAGGCCCCAGCTGGCTCAAAAGGGTCCCATCCCCCAGCAAAAATCATGCATGCAATTCAACCCGAACAACAAGCCGATACTACGTATACCCATTCACTTGCAGCCCCTTTGCCCCCTCATGATCAACCCAACATTGGTGTTGATGAATCAACCGCGAGTTCGACGGCAGCATCTCTGGAGAGTCACAATAGCCTTTCGCGGGCTCAGCCCAACACTCCCGTTGCCCACGCTGCCGCCCATACTTTATCGACATTACCAGGTGTTAGAGCAATCTCTACTTTTTCTTCTTCGCGGCGGCAAATCCGGCCGACTCGTGCTACGCCACCAAATCATTTCGAATTTTGGCGTCAGACTATTGTCACACGTGTGACAGAGCTGGAAAATCATAATGAGCATATCGGCTCGCTCGAAAGATGGAGATACACAAAGCTCCTGGAAGCGTGTGAGCATGGCGACGTGGCATATCTCATCTTTCACCGAATTCTGTGCCAATGGTCCAAGGATCAACAGAATCCACCAGAGATGAGAGCAATCAATGCAAACCTTGATGCTGCTCTCAATTTGCTGCAGCAGTACTTCAGGCCAGCCTCTGAAATGCGATTGCTTCATCTGGCGTGGTTTACACAGTTCCCTTGGGATCCATCTTGCCCATCAAGACCATTTGCTTTTTGCAATACCCAAGCTCAAGCCATATTCACATTCTTGGACAGCTTCTCACAAAGATGGAATGATGCTCTCGGTTTGGTCGTCCAAAGACATTTCCCGCTTTTGGTACATGAGCTGGTTCACATGATTGGATGTCCATCAGCGGTACTTCGCGTAGTGCTGTTTAGCGTGAGTTGGCGAGTTTTGGGAGTGCGAGATGGGCCCGTGGCGACCGAAATGGCGGCGATCTATGAGATTGATGTACGAAACGAGATCTTGGCCGCGAGCAGCAGTCCGGATTCTGACATTTCGGGGTGGAAACGGCGAGCCATTGCCTTAAAGTATCAGGGAGTGATTATGACCGCAGCCGCACAACTAAGAAGCCTCCATGGTACGTGTCCACTTGATTTGGTCTTTTTCGCCTAGGTCTACCTCTGTCTTTTATCATTTTGAGCTAATTTGAGTGCTGTGTTCAGTGAATGAGGCTTCGTCGCCTTCCATGCTTACACCTGTATCAACGCCCGTTGGCCAGCAACGGAATGATATCATGATCACGTCTAGCGACACAACATCGTTGGCAGACGTCGCGTCTACAGCTCATCATGCAGCTTCCAATAGCAACGTTTCATGGAACGATAATGGATTCCCTGATTCCAGAGTTACCATCGGGGCCCCTGCACCCTGTATTGCAGCACAAGTACAGCTCAATAGTCAACTCTCGATTCAGCAAGCTGCGCCGATTGGAGCATCTGAAAACCTGGGAAATTCGTTGTTTCCTCATTCTGAGAGATTTGCCCATCAAGCCATGCAAATGACGCCGACGCCTCCTTTAGTCAGTGCACAAAACCGTGCGTCCTCAATCAACACGACGTGCTTGTCCAGCCCGAGCCCGGCAAACGCATCCCAATCTCAGACAACTCAGGCAGCACGAGCAACCGGTAGGGAATCTTCCGACTGGCAGCCATCAGCCATGCCGTCGCCGATCAACTCATCGAGAAGGGGAAGAAGTGCAAATGTGCATCCCATTCGCCCTCTACAGAACACACCCTCATCCACTCCCAGGACATTGCCAAGCTCGACCTCAATGCCACCAGAAGTCGAAGCAAGGGAAGGCCATTCGACTTCTCCACTCACACCAACCGAGTATCCTCTCAGCCCACACGACTGGACGTCTGTTCAGTCGGGCCTTCACCTGGTACGATCGCGTAGTCCCGACAGAATGAGCTCCGAAGAGAATGGGACTCGATACTACCAATTCTTTAGCCGCTTTGCAATAAATCCGACGCCAATATTCCCTCAGAAGGGCGTCCAAAAATTTGGCTTTGCAGTATCTGCGGATGAATTTCGTCTCAGATCGAAACCGGAACAGAACGAAGGCACCATGGTACACCACTTCGAACAAGGCGGCCTTCGCTATCGCCTGCGGCTGATAAAACTGGATCAGAGCACAAAATCATCCGACAGCATCAACTGGATGACTTCGCCCAGCATTTGGCCTGCTGAGATCTATATATTGTTCAACGACGAACCAGTATTTCCCAAGAGGGGACACCATTTTCATCATGACCTTCCCATTGAGCTCACAGATTTACTTCGGCAGGGTCTAAACACGATTCATATCAGCTTGCCTCAGGAAACTGGATCCGTCAACGAGAGATCAGGCTATTTTCTTACCGTCGAGATAATTGTTACCATGGATCATGCATCAACTCTTGACATGATTCGTCAAGGGCAGAAAATTGGTGCAGAGCAGACTTGCAGCGAAATACGACGACGTATGCAACTCACGGCTTCAGAGGACATCATTGTGCAAGATGATTCTCTATGTATATCCATGACGGATCCTTTTAGTGCCAGCATGTTTGAGATTCCCGTCAGAGGGGCGTCTTGCAAGCACATTGAGTGCTTTGACTTGAAAACTTGGCTTCAGACACGCCGCGGCAAAAAGTCACAAAGTCGGACTGAACCTTCGTTGGCGGATGGCTGGAAATGTCCCATCTGCAACGGAGACGCGGCACCCCCGAATCTTCGCGTCGACGAGTTCTTGATGGAAGTCAGGCAGGCTTTAAAGCGGGCCAACAAACACCAAACAAGGAGTATAGCAGCTTACTTGGACGGAAGCTGGAGAGCCAATGAAGAACCTAAAGATGACAACTACAATGACGATGAGGACCAGGTCTACAAGAACATGGCGAAACAGCAGCCGGCACCAAGAAAAGAGCCAGATGTTATCGAAATTTTGGACGACTAATTAACTGGGCTTGAATGCTCCTTACTGCTCCATTGTTTGACTATTCATTTGCTTTGTACCAAACAAAGGGCTTTCTCGGGTGGAGGCACCAAGGACAATGGTTCTGTGCGTTGAGCGACAAGGCGTTCGGAAGGAACAAAGGTTGAGGTACAAATTACAATGCTCAGGGATCAGCTGGTTAAAGACTCTTCTCTGGATATCTTGATGCGAACATGGTATACAAGACAGATGTACATATCTTAAAGGGAAGCATTGTTACGGACTGCGACGACAAGGTCGATCCTAGAGAGTCCACAAGACAAATTATATTCCCGTTCGTCCCTATTGAGAAGTGTGCGCCAACGTCAGGGTACACTGTGTACACACCTGACCTACTAACCAATCATGTACTGTACTAATAATTCACCGCCACTCTCTCCCACTCGATCACGACAGCAGATCAACCGTCTCAATCACGTTTAAAGTCAATCTTTGTTTTCACATTCGCATAACCTCATTCCACAATCCTTGGCAATGCCGCTGGTCGCTTCTGATAAAGATCTCCCAAAATTGCTTGACACGCCTACAAAGCAAGTTAAATGGGCAAAGAAACTGGTCGCCGAGCATCTGGGCAGCACTGCAAAGCGTGTTGACAAACCTCCCATGCAGGGCATGTTCAGTAGGACCCTGTTCTTGACATTGGCGAACGGCCGTGAGCTCGTCTTACAGTTTCGCACTGAGCCTCTCGACCTGGATGCGTTCAAGACTGCACGGAGGGTTTTAGGCTCTGTAGTGCCGGATCCAAGAGCTTTGGAAGACGAGGAGCTTCTCAACGACCATGTTTGGGCTTACTCCCTTACCCGTCTACACGGCAAGATGTGGCTCCACGGTGTTGCCGGCAAAGGCCCCGAGGGTCGAATTGCTATCAATAGGTCTCTGGGGCAAATTTTTTCCAAAGGCTGCCTCGCCAGCAGCAACGGCGAGGCTGTCGATAGCAAGATTCAACCCCATCTGGAGGCCATTCTGGCATCGCCGCTACAGGAAATCCTCCCGTACCGACATCACCTGGAAAGCTTTCTTGATAAGCTGGAGCAGTTTAAGCAGCTCCCGCTATGGGTCGCCCATTACGACCTAAACGAATTGAACATCCTCATCGATGACGATTGCCACGTTACCGGCTTGATCGACTGGGAGTTATCCTCCCCACTTCCATTTGGAGTTGGCTTCGGTCGTATTCACACGCTCGCTGGCGAATACACGGGTGGGGAGTTTTGGATGCCAGATGAATTCGAGGTTGCGGAACGGGCTTTTTGGACTGAGCTGTTTGATGGTATGCCAGCAGATATTCATGACGCGTTGGAGAAGCAGATGGTCTTGGCCCAGGATGCAGTTATTCTTGGGACTTTGTTGAATTGCTTTATTTTCGAGGATGGGGAGGTAGGCTTTAATCCTGTTACTCTAAAGGCTCTCCCCAAGTTTCTTACCTATCGAATCCCTTTTATCAGAGGGACCGAGGCTCCGTACAGAGAGACTGGAGCTTCTTAGTTCGTGTAACGCATGTCGTATTGATTGCAGAGGACGAGGTGAATAGATGCCGCATCTGACGAGATGGTAGACCGGAAGGGGGGGGTAGGCGAGTGCATTGCGCGATTTGATGGGCAGGCCGTAGCGGGCCACGAGAGCGATTTGTCCGGCATTGAGTTGTTCTATCATCAACGCCGCAACATGCCGCCTTTCTGCATATTGCCCGCCTAGACCTGGACACGCAACCGGTCAACGAAGGTTGAACAATCATATTTCGGAGTTGGGAACCCCTTACTGCGGAACGTGACGTCAGTGCATGCAGTCCTTGGCAGATATCACCAATAACGAAGCATCTAAGAAACAACGGCATATCTGCAGTCGCCCATGGTTCGCGCGGGACAACGTTGAGGAACCAGCATTTAGTGAAACAGAAGGTGCCAAGGCTGCATGGGTTCACGGTGCGAATGTGATGTGATGAAGTTTTTGAGAACCAACAGCGGCTCCCATGACGGATGAGGCTTCCAATCACATCATTGCTGAGGCCTTCGCATACGTACCCATGCGTGAGAAATTCCCTGGCAGCTCCAAAGGATCCTATACCCATGGAGGACACCTCAAGTGTTTAGGATATGGGACCTGTCCCTCAGACACTTGTCAACTTGATTCGAAATCTACCTCCTCTGTCACACAAATCTCTTCTCTATCCTGACCCCCTTTTAACATTTTCTGATAGCAACCCGTCACTCTATTTTGTGTGTATCTACCACCAACATGCCTGCTGCCGTGAAGCATGGTCGCCTATGAGTTCACCACGGAACTAGGAAGCAGACCTATCTGCCCATGAGGATTTCGTCGCCGAATTCGCCTCGGCTGTACTCCAGCATGGGATTCAGGATATCTTTGCCCTGACTGCCCTGTCCATCTGCCCTCAGGATAAGGTCTTAACCGAGGAGTTCGAAATGGGCCGTGTCCTTTCTACAGTCTTGGTTTCTGACGCTAGTTGGCTGCCGGCGTCTACACCTACGGATTGGATGGCAACCCCCCGACTACGCACAATATGCTGATGGCACTGTTCCCGGTATCATCCAACTCAAGTGCTCGACCACTCGTGCAGCACAACTAGAAATGGTACCCATCTGGGCTATGCACCTCTGCCGCCATGCTCCCAGGCAGTTCAGCCTCGGCCAGGGGCCAACGGAACCGTTTGAATCACGGGATTTCTGTCCAACTCGGCCTCGAACTTTTGATGATGTTGAACTGTAAATGGGCGATGTCCCTGGGCGGCTCCGCTTTGGGGATCCATGTACAGTGGTGATGTGAACCCGGGGTTTTTCTGTAAAACATGGATCTTGGGCAGTGATGGTCCTAGGCAGTGATGGATCGTAACATACAGAGTACACTCACTCTATCACTATGTGTTGATTGCTCTTGGGACCAACATGGCTGTTCTCTGCTTCAACCGTGATGATGCCCCTCTCGCATTAATAAATCATCGCTCTGGCCATGCCGCATCTGTTAGTTACATGTTAGCCCTGAACCGTGTCTCGGGCTTGATGGGGATTTTGGGATGATTCCCCTCCAACGCAAGCCCCGTAACTCTTTCCAACTCCTCCACGGCCTCATACGCCCTCCCCAAATGGACCTTGATCGTCCCGAACCCTTGCTTCCTTGCAGCCTTCAGATTCTCCCCAATGTCATCCAAGAACAGGATATCCTCGCTCTTGACGCCGCTGCCCCACCCGTGCTTCTCACCCCTTTCCGTCGCTGCGTTCTCCCTCGCGAAAGCATCCAATTTTTCCACCGTGAGCGTGTACATCCTCTCGTCGGGTTTGCGCACCCCCACGTGCGCCGACGAGATGAAGACGTCGAACTGGCTCCGGAGGGGGTCGCCGAGGAAATCCGCCCTGTGGAGGGGATGGCCCTCTGGGAATACGACGGTGTTGCTCAGCGCGCCGATGATGAATCTGCCGCTTTGCCTCAGCTTCTTGAGCGCAGGGAACATCCACGGGTCGGGGGCGTGGGAAGCGCGCATCATCTCATTGAAGAGCCATTCGCCGTCTAGTTTGGGCAGCGGCGGGGCTGGCAGCGGGAGGGAAGGATTCTTGGCCGTTTCGCGGGCGTAAAAGGCCTCCCAGTTGTCTGGGCGGTGCAGGTCGGCGTTGAAGGAGGCGAAGAAGTTGGCGTCCATGGGGATGTCGCCACGCTCGAGCTTGTGCCATGCGCCGTTGGGGGCGGACCGCGATATCGAGTAGTTTATCCAGCCTGGTGGGATGGAGAGACTGATTTCATAATCTAGGATTGTTTGGAAGGGAGAAGTGACCTTTTTTTTTGGTATTTTTTTTTCGGGGTTAGAACACGAGGTGTCTCATGGTGTGAAAGTGAGAGCGAGTTGTGACTTACACACACCCCACCAATGTCAAACAAGAGCACCTTTGGTTGTGGCGAGGCCGTCATTTCATCAATGGCTTCTAGGATTTGGTCTATGGGGGAATCTTCGGGCCCGAGGAGAGACATTGAGCTTCCACACGATTCTGGGGAAGGGAATGATGAGGAGATCTGTGGTGTTATCGTGTCAGGGTAAGATCGGGGGTTTGTTGGAGTAGCAGGGTAGCAGGGCATCCGCGGCAACTTTGGCTTAGGCGGGTCTCCCGAGCTGGCGGTGCGAAAGCGCGCGTGAGCCAATGAAGGACGCAATTGGAACGTACACAAGAGATTGATTAGTGCATTGCATTATTTGGTGCTAGCGGGAAGTCGAGTATATTGATGTCGGGATCTCTAATAATAAAGTGCGGTACTATCTGGCAGCGGACGGCAAGTCCGTCTGCGGATAGCGATGCAGCTTGCAAACCTTCCCGCGCGCACCAGACAACCCAACCCCAAACGACCTGCTTATCCATCACGTGAGTCGTACCCAACCCAGGTTAAAATAACCCTTCTGGCTGTCACCCGCCGCACCAAGTGGGGCCACCCTTCTAGCCACCAAAATTCGACAGGTCTATTCCTCCGTAGGCGAGAAGCACCCACTGCGAGCGCGGGAGCTTAGGGCTCAAGAAAAAAAATATCCCACCAGCCCCACCAGAAATTCGGCACCCACCGCCCACCCTATTTCCCTCTCAGCCGTGGCCCATTATCAAGACTCTGTTTCTCCCCAACCACAGTCAAGTCCGTCGTTTGTCAATACCGTCAAAATGGTAAGTTGAAATACATGGCCTATCAGCGGGATCTTCTTGCTTCGCAGTCCATTCATTGCAAGGCAAGAGGTCCCGTAAGACACAATATCGTCTATAACATTCAATGGCAGAAATGTCAGCGAATTTGCTCGTGTAGAGTCACCGCAAGATGCTTCGGAAGGAGGAACGAGCAATTCTGAAGCGCAAATTGCTGACTCGGGGATTTTATTCAATGGACTAGGCTTTCAAGGTGATCAAGAGCAGTGCTTACTACAGGTATGTCATCCATGAAAAGAGGCGGTTTCATGTCGGACGATGGGAGATATCCCCCCCCCTTCCCAAAAAAAAAAAAAGTAAGCGAGATAACGCTAACACACTGTTGATGTCCTGCAGCCGCTATCAAACCAAGTACAAGCGCAGAAGACAAGGCAAGACCGACTACTACGCCCGCAAGCGCCTCATCACCCAGGCCAAGAACAAGTACAATGCCCCCAAGTACCGCCTGGTCGTCCGCTTCACCAACAAGGACATCATCATGCAGATCGTGTCGTCCGAGATCACCGGCGACAAGGTCTTCGTCTCCGCCTACGGCCACGAGCTCAAGGCCTACGGCATCAAGCACGGCCTGACCAACTGGGCTGCCGCTTACGCCACCGGTCTGCTGATTGCCCGCCGTGCCCTCAGCAAGCTCGGACTTGACAAGGACTTCGTCGGTGTCGAGGAGCCCGATGGTGAGTTCACCCTCACCGAGGCCGCCGAGACGGACGACGGTGAGCGCCGCCCCTTCAAGGTCTTCCTCGATGTTGGTCTGGCCCGCACCTCGACCGGTGCCCGTGTCTTCGGCGCCATGAAGGGTGCTTCTGACGGCGGCATCCTTGTCCCCCACTCCGAGAAGCGCTTCCCCGGCTACGACAATGAGTCCAAGGAGTTGGACGCCGAGGTCCTCTCCAAGTATATCTTTGGCGGCCACGTCGCCGAGTACATGGAGACTCTGGCCGACGACGACGAGGAGCGCTACCAGAGCCAGTTCCAGAAGTACATTGACGACGACGTCGAGGCCGAAGGCCTTGAGGAGCTCTACACCGAGGCCCACTCTGCCATCCGCGCCGACCCCTGGAAGAAGCCCGAGAGCGATGCTCCCAAGAAGTCCAAGGACGAGTGGAAGGCCATTTCCAAGAAGTACAGACAGACCAAGTTGTCCAAGGCCGAGAAGGAGAAGCGCGTTCAGGAGAAGATCAAGACTATCCTTGCTGACGCTTAGGTTGCTTGCCAACTTTTGCTGCGTTGATTCTTGAAGGGTAGGATGGGAAGATGGGAACCGGTCATGAACATCGAAAAGCCTAAAGCAATTTTTTCTGGTTCATGCTTAACACGACTTGTTGGTCTTTTTTTTTCTCAACGCCGGAACGGCTTGGGTTCGGAGTTTGAGAGGCTGGGAACGCTAAAGTACGTATTTCAAATGAAATGAATACTAAACCTTCCGCGCCGCATACATTCATTGGTGGGAATGTGACATGTCGCTCGCTTATGAGCAATATCATGATGATAACATGCATTTCGCCTCTCTAAGAAAGCAAGACAGTGGACACGAAAGTAGCTAATTCTAAAGAAAAGTAGAAGCTCTAAAGTTGGTAGCTGTGTCGAGCAAGCTGAACACTACCATCATGTATAAAATACCTTGGCCATGAACCCTTCACTCCCGGTATCCATGCCTGCCGTTATGCTCCCTCCCCAATTCTTCTTGACTCTCGCCCTCACCCATTCCGACGCTGATATATCCAAGTCTCCCTCGGTGCCCTCTTTGCCGTGCCCCGTTCTTCTCAGGAACGAATTGTCCAGCCTCTTCAGCGGCAGCCGATCACTTGGTCTCACGAAGTACAGCAGTCCCAGTCTGTCTATGCTCGCCTGATCCTCCGGCGGAGCAATGACCCTATGGATACCGGCTTTGATGTACCCGTTGGTCAAGAACTCTGGAATGTCTGCTATATTCACAGCTACCTTGCCCTCTGGAATCCGCAGATACTCCCACTCTGCTTCTTCAGAGCGCTTCACCTGCAGTGCCGCAACGGGCTGCTGGAAGACATACGTCAGCGTTCCGTTGTCCGTATGTCCTCTGAGGTACAGGTCCTTGTATTTCCTGTTCTCCTCCTCCGTCCGAGCGCGGTACATCATGTATCGCAGGGCACTGTCGCAGTTTGCCTCGTACAAGTGTCCATTGACAAGAGTATCCTCTGGCAGTTCCGCGACGAGGGCGAGCAGGCGAAGCAGTCTGTACGTAACATGCTCGTGCATATGGCGGTGGAATTTCTCGATCTGCGCCCAGTAGTCCCGTATGATCTGGGGCTGGGTTCGTCGCGTCTGAGGAATGAATTTAAACACGTTGTAAAACTCGAGATTGTCACTGAGGCCGGGTAGGATTTCCACGGAGCCAAGGGGACGGTAGCCATTGTAGTTGCCCTCTTCAAGGGCAGCGCGGTATTGGAGTTTCTCCTCGGGCGGGAGAGAGAAGAATTCCTTGGCAATGGCAAACTGCTGGTCGATTTGGGCTTGGGTGAGACCAATGTTGGTGATGTAGAAGAAGCCTGCGCCGCTTCCATGTTAGGTATGGATTCCACTCATGCCAAGAGACTGATGCCAAACAAGATCCAACGACAAGCTTGGGTTATGTTCCAAGAGCATCAACGAACCTACTGTGTGAATACTTTTTCTAAGCTGCTCCGCCAGTTTCTCTTTCCCGCCAGGTTTGTCATACTCGGAGAGATCCAAAGTAATGAGGTCGACGTAGGAGACTTTTGGCCTTTTTAGTTCAATGCATTATGTGATGTGCAATTCACTCCGGGGAGAAGCTGCTTACGATTCTCCTGGGTTTCAGTTGGATGAACATACGTGGACAATGGTGTCCTAGACATGTTGTGAGGCATGTTGACGAGAGCGTAAAGGCAGTCCGTCTGAAGAAGTGTAGCCCACAATTGACCTGCTCTGGCAGATTTATCGAGATCTGGGTGCCTCTTTCCCTGGAGATCATCGTTGGAACTTCACTCTAGGCTGGGACATCTACATATACTGGTGGCAAGGCTCAGCTCAGACAGAAAATTGGCTCGACAGATTCTTATCCAGCCCCTCTTGTAACACCATAATTGCTTTACGCGATATCTGATGCCGACGACAGCAAACAACCATTCTTCCTGGGCATGTCGGACATATTCCGAGCCGACCGTAGAACGACGGCTCCATAACATGAAGCACACAATCGGGAGGTAGGCAGTTGAATGGGACGATAACGGGACGAGACCAACGCTCCGAGAAACGGGCCAGCCGTGGAGACGATGGTTGGTAGTATGTGCATTGGCGAAAGATGCGTGGCTGATGCTGTACTAGGCAGCCCATGGCTCGTATGCATGTTGCTCAGGAGGGGGATTTGGCTATTGCGTCGACGAGATGAGAGCGGCAAGTAGTCTGCGCGCACCCGCTGTCCCGTGTGATAGCTGAAGAATTACTTGAAGGGATCAACCATGGACCCGTCCGTGATGGATCATGTACTTTTATAGTAAATTGAAACGCCCATCGTCGGGTTGGCAGTGGGCGCTCATTATAATTATTGGCCTACTATTTGGGTCCATGGACGAGGATGAAAAGGATATTTCTGAAAGTGGGTGAGCTACCAAACTTTCGGTAGATATCTGGAATTACGCAGGAGGGTTATACTGAGATGTTCAGCGGCTTTGACTTGGATCGATGTATCAAGTATTCCACAACGTGTGAGACCGTACGTAGCCTTCGATACCAACCATTCATTGTGAAGCGAAGTGATGAATATGTTGGTTTTCGACCGTGTATTTGCGAAAGCGGAGAAAATGCCAAGAACGAAAAATAAGAAAAGGGGTGGTTGCGACAGGGAGAGCCTCACTTGGTGGTGGTAAGAGGCTCAATTGGCACTCTGCTGGTGCTCAGTAACGTGCTGCACTTGTGAATCGCTTGGAAATACCTAAAGCAGGACCTTGTCGCATGGTTAGTTATAACTGGGTAGAAGGTTTGCTTGAGACTCTGTTATCGTCAGGAGATTGAGTGTCATAACGGATAAACGGCCGTCTTGTGCACATTATCCTTGAGCAACGCCGTCAAGAATCTCATCTTGCGTGAGGAATGAGGAAAGACTGGCTTGTTCGATGAGCAGTAGCAATTGAATGCCACTCTTGAGGGATCGCGCCTCTCCATCTGTTCCTCTAATACCAGACAAGCAAGGTGCGGAAGTCTCGGGTAATCTTGAGCCCCTTGTTGGCAGTTTAGGCGACAAAAAACAGATCCGGGTCAGACGTTGATGTGTTCCGTCAGAACCGCCGACCGTGTCGCCTGACAAGCCGATGGATAAATTAAAATAATAGCTGAGAAGCTGAGATAAGTCGCTTAAGCCGTTGATTGCCCTTTGGTTACGAACCGGCACAGTCGGATGTGGGACCCTGGACTCGACGGCATTGAACGGGTCGAATGCAACAAACCTTGGCTCCCGTTGATTTATTATGCTCTCCGTAATCTGTGAAGATTTTGCCGTGTGTTTTGGCAGGCTCGAATTTTTCTGGAAAGAGTTCTTTTCTTTATAAGTGTGCTGGGGCACTACCGCCAAGACAGGGTTTGGACTTGCCTTTTCTTCAAAGCTGGGGCAGACAGACGATGGACGATGGACGATGGACGATGGACGATGGACGATGGACGATGCGCAAATGAAGTGGAGTCTGATGGAGGTTTTGGAGGAGTTTTGGAGGAGGTCACTGATCAATGACGGAAAGGCCGACTGCCACCGTCGTCACGCCACGCCAAACATGGACCAATGGTGAGATGCTCACCCCGCCCGCCCGCCACCAGGCAGGAGGTCGGTCCTATCATCCTATGATCCGTACATAGGAGGAGGAGGATGAAATACGGATTAGTTCAACGTTAATCCGACTCCGAGAGGACAAACAAAGCCCTGCGGATAGGCCCCCGGCGGTCCGCAGCCAAGGACTAAAGAACTAAAGAACTAAAGAACCGGCTCCCGGTTAATGGCTTGTCACCTGTGCGTTGTCTCGATTGATCCGTGATCGCCACATCAGCAGCTGCTGCCAGCCTGGTGCTCGGGACTGCGGACCTGGCTGGAGCCTCCTTGTCCCTTTCATTTCAACAACACCATTCATCTCCCATTGCTAACGTCCTGGAGCAGAGGCTGATAGCTTCCTCAGCCCACCTACTTGTCCCCCCCCCCCCCATTTTCTATTCAAAGTACTTAGCGCCACCATCATTTTACGCTGTTCGCTGCACATGGGGCCTTTCGCAGTGTAGCTCAGCTCGGCGATAACGAGCCTGTCTCCCGGCCTCCCGACGCCATGGAACAAGTCCACGGCGTCGACGTCAGTTGGATGACCAAGGCGTCGCCCAAAGGTAAGCTCTATGACCAAGCGAAGCCTTTCACGACACCCTGCGGTTTGTGTGTTGCGGTGGTCCATGACCTCTCGGTCTCGTGCTTATAATAATAGCTGGCTGACCCGAGTCTCAACGACAGACAGAAACAGTAAATCGTCCAGATCATCTCCGAAGCCATCTCCAGCTCTGTCCCAACCGCGAAATATACCACAACCATCACAGGATCCTCGAAGGCCTCGGGGTACACCGGATAATAAGAACCCTCCACCCCAGCATAATGGGCATCCATCACACAGTCCAACCAATGGTCCCGTCACCTCGAGACGGTCATCGCCATCGGGATTAATAGAGAACAAGAATGCTCCGAACGGTACGCCTCCGCAACAGCGCCGGAACTCGTGGTTCTCCAACATTTCCGCCAAGTTCTCCGGTTCTGCCAACTCACCCCCTGCTGCCGCGCCGAACCAACACCATTCATCACATCATCTCCATCAGAAAGAGTCACAGCTGCAACACAATGATGACCAAGCGCCGCCGTGCCCATCACAACCACAGCTTCCTGGTCGGTCACCAAGCACCGATGATACTGTCGAGCCGATACCGCCGAAGCTCAACCCCACAAGAAATGCCGTTCTACAGCATGCGGCGGCAAAACCCGAGGGCAACAGTCCGTACACGCCAGCCCCTCCCAGATCTGGTCAAGCAGGCATTTTAGGCGTCTTGCGACGTCTTTCCTCATCAGGGGGCAGTTCTGTTGCCAATACAAAGCTCGGTAACGGCTTGGTGGAGCGCAAAATTCTCAATGTAGATCAAAACCGCGAGAGATGTAAAATCGCAGAGCTCAAAGACGCCAGACTCAGGCGAGTCTCTTTCTGTGTGGACGTCGAGATCGCACCGATGCCCAGATGTGCCGACGGAGACACTCCGCAGCCAAAGACAATAGATAAGACACAGAAGAAGAGGCTCACCGAGAGAACTGAGGGCAATGCCTTGAAGAATCCCCAAGCATCCGAGGCCGAGAAGGAAGCCGAGGAAGCTGCCAGCGAACCCAACGGAGAATCTGCCGCCAACGTCGCTCATTCGGCCATGGATGCTGTTGAGAAAGTGAACGATGCAAATGACGGTGCTACCAACGAATCCATTTCTATTGGTGCTGAAAAAGAGACTACCAAGAAGAAGGAGAAGAAGAAAAGAAGCGAGGAGGAGCGCAAGGCTAGGAAAGAAAAGCGCCGAAGACTCGCCGAGGATAATGGTTCGGTCCCGATTGAAATCCATTACGACAGCAGCGACTCCTCGTCAGAAGCTCGCAGCGAAACCGCGATCCCAAGTTCGTCATGTCACCCCACGACGAATCCTGCTAGGATATATCGACGATGTTGTCAACTCCGCGAAACACCCATCCTTAAGAAGATCACGGAGCAGTTGATGGACAGCTGCAACGCCAATACAACGGCAGGAACCGTGGCCAAGCTGGATTTGACAGACTACTATCTACAGCTTCCAGATCTCATCACCCTGGGCGACTATCTCGCCGTGGTTCCAGTCAAAGAGATCATCTTGGAGAACAGCGGACTGAACGACGAGGGTTTGCGCGTTATTCTGGCTGGGCTGTTGGCGGCCAAGATGCCCTCGACGTCGAGGCGTAGGAAGCCAAAGCACGAGCTTGTTGAATCTCAAGGTGGAATTGTCGAACGTCTGGTCCTAAAAAACAACAAATTAGGCCCCGACGGCTGGAAACACATCTCCCTGTTTCTTTACAAGTGTCGGTCGCTCAAGAGTTTGGACATCTCCCACATTCCCTTCCCACGACAGGCGCCAGCTGTCAAGAATAGTACCCTGCCAAACGGCGTGCAGATTCCTCGCCCAATATCAGACGTTTTTTCGAGAGCAGTTGCAGAGCGATTGGGTGGTTCAACGTTGGAGATGGTGAATATAGGAGAAACAGAACCCAGCATGGAACAGCTTGGCTTGATTATTGACGGCATGATCAAATGTGGCGTTCGAAGACTTGGCCTCGCGCACAACTCCCTTGATGCTGATGGCATCAAGCACGTGGTGAGATATTTGGCAGCAGGGGTATGTGAGGGTCTCGACCTCGGCGGGAATGACCTCAGCGAGCACATCGAAACACTGGCGAGCTCCCTGGATGAGAACCACTTAGTGTGGGCACTGAGTCTGGCCAGCTGTGGCCTCACACCCTCAGGTCTCGGCAAGATGCTACCGGCACTGGCCAAGCTGAAAAATCTCCGATTTATTGATCTATCCCACAACCAAGACCTCTTTCAATCCAAGCCCAGTGCTCTTGGTCTCTTGAGAAGGCAAGCCACCCCCCCTTCTCCCCCGAACTTCACGTTCAATCTGCTCTGCACTACTTGAATGCTGACGACTCTCTTTCCCCCCCTGTCCATAGATATCTACCAAAGATGGACCAACTGAAGCGAATCCATTTGCAAGACGTCAAAATGAGCTCTGAGCAAGCCATTGCACTCGTCGAAGTCTTGCCAGAGGTGCGCAATTTGGCGCACATCAATCTGCTGGGCAATAGTGAGCTTGTGCAGCTTGCAGATGCGAAGACCGAGGAGGCACAGGAAGAGGCTTGCGCGTTGTATGCCTCGCTCATGGCTGCTGCAAGGATATCAAGCAGCCTGATATGTGTCGATATCGAGGTCCCCAAGGAAGATGCAGGGGAAATCGTCAAGGCCATGGCGAAACAAGTGGTGGCATACTGCCTCCGCAACCTGGAACGGTTACCCGACACCAATATTGGTCCTGTGGTGGCCAGTGCCATGTCCGAGACGCAAGCCGAGGTGCAAGAAGGCAAGGACCCTGCATACCCTGATGTGCTCGTCCACCTTGTGGGACGCGATGTGCTGGATGACGACGGACCGGGAGACGACAACGGAGGCGCTGCGCCTGATGGGGACTATGTCATTGGCGGCACCGGCGTGGTGAAAGCGTTGACATGCTGCCTCAAGAACAGAAGCGACGATTCAAGGCGACCGTCTGGCGATTTCGCCAAGGATACGGAAACGGAAATGGAAACGGAAACGGGGGATGGGTCCACGACCAGGACTGGTTTACCGTCGGCTGGAAAGGCCAAGGACATGTCTAAGCACCTGCTGGCTGGAGCTCGAAAGATTCGCCAGCGATTGCAACCGGCCCTGAACAAAGCTCGATCGGAGGATGGCGATGAGATGAATCTGCGCAAACTCGTGTTCCTCGATGAGACCCTGCAAGGCATCATCAATAGATTTGAAGACGAGTTCCCGGACACGAGAGAACCGGGCCCACACGCCACCAGGGCCGGCAAAGCCGACGGCCACGAACTTGGCAAGATGTTGTCCGCGTGGAGCAGCGAAGAGCCGCCCCTACAGGCTCACAATCACACCGCAGGCGAGGACTCGGCGGTGGTGATGTCGGACGCTGACGATGAAACAGAGATGCATCCGACCAAGCCACTCTCGCGGGCCAACTCGATGCTCTCGCGAGAGCTGGCCGAGGAAGAAGCCCGGGTTCTCCGCGCTGGTCATCGGTTTCGTTCTGGCTTTGTTCGCAAGGAGCAGTTTGATCTCATCAGCACAATCGACGACATTGGAGCGGATGCCAAGCACGCGCAGATGTTGATAGATCTCGCAGAGGATCTTGGCGGCGAGCTTCTCGAAAAGGTCAAGGAAAAGGGTGCAGTCCGTGCCTTCAAAGACGACAAAGACGTGCTGATCCGCAGCATGAGGGACAGCGATCCAGACCACTGGGGTCGCTTTTTGGAGGCGCAGCAAAAGGCACGAGACAACATAACAGCGGCTGCGTCGGACAAGAACACGTCGCTGCCAGGTGACGAGAGTGCCATTATGGATTAGAGGCGCTTTTTTACACGATTGCCACTTCGTGTACTGCATCCACACACACTGCTTCGAAGGCATCATCATACATACAGCAAGCAACAAGCAGCAAGCACCACGACGACCACTACAACAACGCCCCTATTATTTTTGGTTATCAAAAAAATTCAGCATTCTTCTTTTCTTTCAACTATAACGGTGATGCCCTGCTCTTTCTTTTGCAACCATCACTTTGTGCAAGCGTGGCGCGAGGGCAATCGGGAAGTCTGGAGGCTTGTGTGATTGATTCTCTGCTCGAGTTAGGTTTTGGATGGGCCTCGAGATCAAAGGCCTCGGGGAGTCTGAGAAGCATTCGACGATTCACGTAGATATATCCTGTATACATACCTAAATAAATGACCATCGCTATTTCCAAGGATGCCGAGTTGCCGGCAATGCCGAGACCTCCCGGTCTGCGCCGAGTCAAGTCAAGCCGTCCCCTGCGGTGCCTCTGGTACATGCATACTATATGGCCTTGTTACTAAATTCAGGCTGGATTCATCACGTTCAAGGCAACTTGAATACTTGGCCAATGTCCTTTTACTGCTCTTCAATAAGGAACATCACACCATATACTCCCGTGCGCGAACCACCGATGCGAATGAAATCGCAAAAATGCACTGTGCGTGACAATCTAGGCACTTGCTTGCATGCACCATGTGATGACGACGGTTTTACGGATGGCCTCTGCGTTGCATAATCCATGTTCTCGTCTTCGTTTTCCTATGCATGTACTTCGTGAAAATTCCAATCGCTAAACCTCGTTGGTAACGCTTCATGTGTGAGTTTCGTCATCTGCCTCTTCTTCTTTTTTTCTCCCTCGTGACTTGAAATTTGAACCTAGAACCTCGGTCCATCTCTGGCCTTGTCCTGCCTGCCTGCACATCATCGTATCTATACATCTCACGTCAAGGTGTCATCATTTAAAAGTTATGCCAGTTCACGTCAATCCTGTTGAACGCATTGTTTCGAAAGAGACGGATGGCTCCCCCTTGTCCTTGTTTGCCGAGCCCCCTCACATGGCAGATGCAGCAAACGTGTTCATGGTTGGCGCCTTGGACAGCTTTCGGTTTTCGGCACCGTCATCCTCGCCGCTATCACTGGGTGACTGTTCCGAGGCAAAGTTGCCTTGAATACGACGTTTGGCGTCCTTCTTCTCCGCCTCGGTGATATCGCCCTCGCTCTTGCGCATGTCGGGTGTCCACTGGCCAACGTCGGGAGAATGACCGATCGACATGCCCACTCGAATCTGTGTCCGCACTTTGGTCAGGTATTTGGAGCTTTTATTCCTCGAGGGGGAAAGGGAAGAATTGTGGGGGACGTTAGGCTGTCCACTTACCAGGGTTTCAAGTGCACCGATGGAATTGTCAACTAGGTCGTCGTCGAATGCCATCTGACCAGGCTCGAACAGTAAGAGCACAGTGCTGCCACCAAATTTGAAGTAGCCCAGCTCTTCAGCTCGCTTGACATTCTCTCCAGCGTTTCGAGTAATGACCGTGCTACCAACCATCATGGCGCCAACACAAATGACCATGACTCTGCCATGAGCGACACTATCGATGGGCACAACCACACGTACGTTCTCGCCATATACATCCAGGGCCGAGCGAATGGCCATGGGATTGACTGTGTAGTATTCGCCAGCAATGGTGATTGGCTTGCCAAGAACACCGTCGACGGGGATGTGGAAGCGATGGTAGTCTTGGGGCGCCAGCCGGAAGATTCCCAGAGCGCCATTCTCGTAGCGAGCGGCGTCGTCCGGATAGGCGTCTCCCAGGAGTCTCTTGATGTTGAATTCTCTGCCCTTGACCCATATCTGTCTTGCGGGGGTCATCTGATTGAAGACTACACAACGACAATCGGCCGGTGAAACGATGATGCCCGGGTTATTTGGCGCGGAGCATGGTCTGGCGCCAGGCTTCAGCGCGCGGTAGAAGAACTCGTTGAAGTTCTTGAATTGATCAAGGGGCAGCAACACTTCCGACATGTCCAAACCGTGAAAATGAATAAATTTCTCAATTTCATCCCTGGACGCTGGATCATCAAACTTCTTTCCCTGTTTAATACTCAAGTTCTTCAGAAGCTTTCGGACTGTTGGGTTCTGAATTTAGTACAAGGGGCTGGAATTCAATTAAAAAGAAAAAAAGAAGAAGAAAGGAACCCACATGCAAAGATGAGGAAGAAGAGAGAGGGGAAAACTTACTTCGCTTATTCTCCATATCACGCGACTTCAGACCCTTGTAGAGCAACCTGATCCCCAGTCGTACATAGACGCTCATCTTTTCCTCATTAATCTGACCAGTGAGACGGTCTTGGACAAGGATATTTGCCGAATTAGCGCCAAGCTTGTAGCCTCCGTACGAGATCTTGGTGATTACTTTGGAATACCATTTGCGCTGTGCTTGGCTGGCAGTGACGAAACCTCCCATCAACACCGTGTTGACTTGCTTCCAGTCTTGGCTGGCACAGGTTGCAATGTGCGTAATGATGTCAGTGTCACTGCGTTTATTAAGTCGCGGCTGATGACAGATGGGGCATTCGCGAATCTCGACAACATGTTCCTCGTCCTTGTCTCCATTTTCGTCGCTCTCTTCCTCACCTGAACCCTTGGTATCATTCGCAGCACTGGGTGTTTCGGGTTCGACAACAATCGCCGGTGTGGAAGTGCCAGATGCATTGGCTGAGCTGACGTGTCCAGGAACGGCTGGCTTGTTGAGAATGCCGAGGTGCTTCATGTCGGGCATCATGTTTTTGACTTTGTCTGCGACGGGTTGTTTAGGCTTACTCTTGGCATCTAACTGGTCCTCCAGGCAGATGACAGCCTCGTCCATGGTGAGATCCCAGGACTCTTCATTGTCAGGCGCTTTATGAGGGAACCGTTGGAAGAAACTGTCAATAGTAGACTCTTTGAGTGTAGATCCCAGGGTGTCCAACATCGTCGTAAGTTCGACGCGGCTAATCTCACCGCTCTCATCTGTATCGTACTGCCGAAGCATTGCCCGCCAGAACTGTTGGCGGAGGGCCGGGTAGGGCAGGTATTTGGCTTTCAGGAATATCTTGGGGCTGTATTTGCTTTCCCACTTGTCCAAGTTCTTCATCTTCAGTGGAACAACGTAGTCGTGAAAGTCGGCGTCATCTCTTTCAGCACCAGCATCTGAAGTATCAACGGCTGGATTAGCAAGTGGATCAGCCGGTGAGAGGAGAGAATTTGTTGGTGGCGTCTGGCTTGATGATGATTCGACATTGTTGGTCGTGCTTTGAGAGGTAGTGTTGGTGCTAGATGAGTTCTTGGATATTTGTGGGCGGATCAACTTGCTCAAGCTTTGCGTCGATGAGGACCGGGATATGCTTAGCTTCTTGAAGCGAGATCGTGCCGCTGCTGGTGTGTGTTCCGGAGGTTCCCTCAGTCCGTACAGGCCGGTGTTCGGGTCAGCCTGTGGTGCCTTTTCGATCAGTTCCTGTATTGGTAGATTGCAAGACGCAATGAAGTCGTTTCCTGAGTATTTGTCGTGATCAATGACTGTGAATGAAAAAGAATACTGTTTTTCATGTGCTTGCACGTGGAACAGCATCTTTTCGTTGTACACAGGATTCAAATTGTGTCTGACACGCCGAGTACGGTACGTTTTCTTGCCCAGTGAAGCGACTACAAATGGGTCCATATCGAAGCTGGTTCTTGTAAGATTGGACTCTGGTGGCAGATCGGTGATGCGGACAATTTCAAGAAAGATGATGCCCACAACATCAGAGTAGCCATTATTGAACGCATAAGGGTTGTCTCGTCTCCGCTTCTTCAGGCCCTTGATCCTCAGTCTTCGTCGTCGCTTCTCGGCTGCCTCGGGCTTTGAAGGATCCTCATTCTCCTCATCGTCGAATTCGGTAAGCTCATCATCATCGTCTTCATATCCATGTTCATCTTGCCCTGGTGGCCCCGAGGATGCTCCTCGGCTAGCAGATGGCGTCAAGAGAGGAGTTGTCGAAGGGGTAGTGCCAGGTATGGAGCCAATGAGGGTCCAAAGCTTGTCCAAGATCTCTCGAGATGAAGCTCCAAGGTTGGTAGTATCAAAGAGGGTAAATTGTAGTAGTACCTCTCCCGAAACAACTCCATTCTTTTTTCCAGGCCGCTTACTCTTGAGAGAGAACCAGTGCGGCTCGACTTCGGTCCGCTTATTTTGAAAAATCTCCTCCAGAGCTAGATGAAATTCGCCCATGTAATCCTTTCCAAATCGATCTTTATCCCAGCAAATGACGTCTATCAGGAGATCTTGGACAGAAGTGACGGGGAATTCCTCTATCACGTTCCATTCGGGATTCAAAGTCTTGGGGACCGAATGGGTTACGATTCGAGTATCACCGCATGTGATCACGAGATACTGTGATGGCCATTAGTCTCTCGATTGAATTTTTGGACTTTGATAGCGGCCAAAGCCAAGAAAAACCCCCGGAAAGGGAAGCCGTTGACAAACTTACCGGGTCGGAAGTGCCTGATCTATCTTTGGCAGCCAAGTTTCTGGCCTAGAACTTGAGATTCAGCTTATATTGTCGACTTCTCAAATGAAACATAGACTTCTGAGGCGCATTAGAGCGTAAAGGGAAAAAAGGCGCACCTTCACGACGACGAGCTTCAGGGCCAAACCACTGCCCGCCTCGGCTCCATGCCCCCCCGCATTGTCTGGTTTGGATGAACGCATTGGAGCTGCACTCTGGCTATTGACAGAATTCAGGCTAGACGACGAAAGCAGACGGGTTGGTTTTATCCTCATGACGCAGAAATGAAACCGGCACAAAGTTGATTCGTGAGGAGCTGAAGCTCAAGCTGGCCAAACGCTCGACGTCGTGCCGGGCCTGATGAGGACGAATCTGTGAGGCGGGTACTAAGGTTTCTGGACTCTGGCATTTGTAACGCCACTTATTACGGAGTAATCCAGTTGCACCGTGCGTAGAGGCTGCGCCTGCGCACTGTGAGTCCCGTCACCTTCACTGCACCTGTGTTTCGGTACACGATTAGAACAGAAGACTTTTTGAGGCCTTACCATTTACAAGCAAAATGGCCAGCTCATCGTGATGGGTTTCAAAGGGGATACAAGAGGCAGTCGGCATCCACGCCCAGCTATTTCGGGGAGCGGTACAGTATGTGGCTCGCATTACAAGGGAAGGAAGGAAGTATGACCTTGCTTAACAAACCAGGCGTTGTTGATGCTCGCGCGATTACAGGCATGGACCAGCTCGGCCGATTTGGCGTCATCGTTCTTGTCTCTTCGCTGGTGCCGAGTCATTCGATCGCCAGCCATGGATCATGATCTCTGGAGCCTATTGACAGCTTACTGACAGCTTACTGGTGACGTAAAGTCTTATTAGTTAGACATTGTTTGCTCTCATATTCCTTCATAGATAATTTTCGGAGTTACCTGAGACCCACTGTACATGGATACGGCCGAGCCCACTTGTAGGCTGAGCTCGGGTCAAAACCAGTTGGGACATCGGGAATCGGCCGAGGCCTCTTCTGTCTGTGAGGCACAGCAATGGCTGAGCCGCCAATGACATGTTCTTGGTACAGTGTCCCGTATACAATGACACCGTCTGACATGGACCGTCTGACATCGCTGGAGGTTGACACTGGGTAAGTACGGAGGAATCAGGGGCAATCCTCGTGCTGACTGGAGCTCCATTTTAATTATGTAAGCTGTCAGCGCAGAGCCGACTGACCCACGAAATTTGAGGAGTCCGGTTGGTGTGCCACGTAGCCAGGAGTCCAGGACAAGCTCGACGCCAACTTATTGGCAAGTGCGCATCCGAATCAATCAGCCTCGGCAATGGCATGAAAGGTGGTCTGCCGGGCGCGCAATACATGCCTCACTGTTAGTAATAAAAGCGTTGCTTGATCGTCATCAACTCTCATACCGAAACACGCCTATGGAAGGGAATGCACCGGCTCTGTCTTGTCGCAGCCTTCACAGGCAGCAATGCTGTCAATACCCAGTTGCCAGTCCAGCTAAATGATAATCCTCCATCGATGGATGCAACGCAATCAATTTGCGCCAACTGCCTGCTGCCTGCTGCTGCCTGCTGCCTGCTGCCTGCTCGCCTCGTCATCTGCATTGCATTGTGATGTGGCATACGGAGTACTACATACGTCTAACCGAGGAAACCCGCATTCACACAATTGCGCATGGACGAGCAAAAACTACAGATAAGAGTGAGCGCTCCTCCGTAATACGGATTACCCTACGGACGTATAAAAGCGGTTCTATATATATGCACAAAGCCCAAATGTCTGGAATTGAGCCGTTCCCTTCCCTTCCCTCGCCTTGCCTCGCCTTGTCCATGCCTCTCGCGACGTGTTGTCGCTTGTGAAGGGGTCTTGGAAGGAGATGAGAACCCCTTCGTGCTGAAGAAGTCAGTCAGTCCATCCATGTCAGATAATAATAATGAAGTCCCCCCCTTTCTCCTCCACTTTTGTAGCCCGACGTGCTACTCCGTACTGCTGGCGCGCCATACGCACTCTGCTTCCCGCTAATTCCCGGCATTTGCTGTTCTTTTTTTGCGGGAGCTCTCCATCCTCGCCTAAAAGTTTGACTTGACCACTTTCCCGCTGCCTCGAACCTCACCCTTTCCCGACCCCCTTGTCATTGTCATAATATTTCTTCCATCTCACCTCGTGCCCGGCATTTGAGGCTGCATTTGAGGCTTGATTTCCATTTCTACTCATCTCGAATGTTGCTGCCGCCAAGGTCACGCGAACAACTAACTACCTTGAACGACCGACATCTGCGAGCACATCATGTCGTCACCATCAGCCCCGTCACATGGCAGCAAACGCAAGAGAGCCGCCGCCAGCAACGGCGACATCTCGAATGACGTCTCCGACAGCGCATTGCAGCCTTCATCCCGAGATGCTTCTGGTGAGGAGGGTGACACCACGGCGCCTGAATCTGGCCGACGTCATCCCCGCAACAGCACTGGCAATGGCCCGAATCCTAAGAGACTGCGAGGCAACTCTGGCCACTCTGCCGACGTCCCCGGAGAGAATGCTGCGGATCCTGGTGAGCCCAGCGACACCACAGAGGCCAGCATCGACATCGAGGCGCGAGTCGGTCGTAGAGGACGTCAGTCCTCTGTCAGCGGTGACAATGACACCATGGCGCCGCCGCCCATTGGAAAGCTGATTCATCCTGCTGGAGGCTTCAAGACCAATCCTCCGCCTGTTGGCCGATCTGTCCGAGTTTACGCAGACGGCGTATTTGACCTGTTTCATCTTGGGTAAGTCTGTACTTTTTTTTTTTTCAAACAGCCCAATGATGACGACAACGGCTCAATTGGACACGCGACCTGAGCAATAGTCCGCCCAAACGGTTTCTCCAATCTGACTCCCTCTTTCTTCAGGCACATGCGACAGCTCGAACAGGCGAAGAAAGCTTTCCCTAACACGATCCTCGTTGTTGGCGTCACTGGCGACGATGAGACACACATGCGCAAGGGATTGACCGTCATGTCGGCCAAGGAGCGAGCAGAGTCGGTGCGGCACTGCAAATGGGTGGACGAGGTTATCGAAGACTGTCCCTGGATCGTCACTCCCGAATTCCTTCAAGCCAATCAGCTGGACTATGTAGCTCACGACGATCTCCCATACGGTGCTGACGAAGGTGATGACATCTACCAGCCCATCAAGGCGGCTGGCATGTTCCTCGTGACTCAGCGAACCGAGGGAGTCAGTACAACCGGTATCATCACAAGGTATGTTGATCCATAACTCAACCGCTCTAGAAGACACCAAGGTTTTTTCTAAGTTGCTGTCGCTGCAGAATCGTCCGCGACTATGAAAAGTACATTACCCGGCAATTTCGACGCGGCACTTCCCGACAGGAACTCAACGTGAGCTGGCTGAAGAAGAATGAATTAGATCTCAAGCGCCACGTTCAGGATCTCCGTGATAACATCATCACCAATTGGACCAGTACTGGTCAGGAGCTCAGCCGCGAGCTCAAACAGTTCTGGCCCGCAAGCCGACCTCACAGCCCAGCTCGCTTCAACTCGGCCAACTCGGATGGTCTTCGATCTCCCACTACTCCTGGACTCAACCCTGGCAATTCCAAGGACTTTGTTACTGGCTATACACTTGGTCTCGTGGGCGGTGTCCGTTCATGGGTAAGTCAACACAAAACCCGGGTTTCTTCTCGAGTGCATTGCTTCCGCGGAGGGGGCGGAGGGGGCGGAGGGGCGGGGAGGATTGCTAACAGTCTTGATAGATGACCAAGAACAGACGAACTGTCGTCAGCCGCCCTGTTTCTGACGACGAATCTGAAGAGTCTGACGAACAAGCCAGGTCTCCAGTATCTGCCACCACTCCCTCGCTGTCCGCCGCCACCCGGTCGTAAATGACTACCCAGTCTTTGCTCTTGTCTTTCAATTTTCCTGTTTACCAATGACAAAGTCTTCCAAAATTCGCTTCTTTACATGCATCCGCCGATCAAACCGTGTTCAGCTTTCGGATGAGCAAATTTTCTCTTTTAATGCATGAAGAGAGCAGACCAGCTTAAACCCCCTCTTCCTTTTTTTTTTTCCTTATCACGGAGGGAAGTCAGAGTATTGCAAAGGGAGAGCATCGGTCCTCTGTAGTTGTTACAGGGTATCTTGGCAACAACGGCGCTTTTTTATGCGCTATTCTTGATTTGTTCTTGACGGTGCATTGGTTTTTTGTGTTGCCCGCATGGCCTTGTGATAGAAGAGTGTCGCCACTGAATTTTGCCCTAGGGCATCATGTCTGTAGGTATAGTGAATACTTCATGCTACAATGACCACGTTGATCAGACTTGCTTGTGTTGCTTTTGTGAATATGCTGGGTTATGTGTTGCTCCGAATTGTAGATTCTTTTTTTCTTTTTTCAATGTATGGGGTTTGTGGTAAGAACTTCGGATTTGCGAATGACTTGACTTTTCGTGATCAAGACCAAACAAACCCTAAGAGTAGCGACGCTACCCTATGGCGTTTTCTAAACCTCCACCAATGGGACTGACTGTGTCCACGGCACTACGCTAGTCAAGTCGGAGAGAAGAGATCCGGACCGAAGGGCTCAAACGAGATGCGACAGGCTTTTCCTTGCTATTGAGATCCCAAGCTTACCCGCAGCGTTTCTTCTCTGACAATAAAAAGATGACACGAATCGAGAAACTGTCACCCATGTGTTCCGAGATTGAATGCCAACCTTCTCTGCATGGAACCCTTTTTGTCTTGGCAGGATGTCGCCTCCCAGCATGCAGCCACAAAGCCCAATAACTTGGAACCCCCCCCCTCCCCCCCCTGGGCCCTTGTCATTCGAAGCCTGCCGCCGTTTTGAACGACGCCGTGCGACAAAAAGTCTCGGATGCATTGTTTCGACAACGGCAACCCGCAGCAAAACCCCGCCCCCCCCCCGCCGCCGCCGCCGCGCCCCCCAGCGAGCGACCCAGAATTTAGGCGCGTTTTGGGGGCTATCTTGATCTTGATCCTACATGTAGGGGCCGAAGAAGTCTATCGCTCCTCTTCCTAGTTTCCAGACCCCCCTATCCCATTGCCCGGAAGCCCGGTGTAACAATCTAGAAATATTGGGGAATGGGGAGCATGGCAGGCACACCCCTTACTCCGATGACGTGACGCCTCCTTTCCAATGCGGGCTATCGGAGGGGTGTGAATGGAATGAATTGCCGGCTCCAACACAAATTGTCGATTTGCTGACGTTGGCTCGACGGCGTCTCTTCCCCCTGACGCAATGCTCTCTCCATCTACGGAGTAGCATGCAGCATGCAGCCAGCTCTCCGGGCGACCTTCTCACCTCCTGGGATTCTCACCTCCTGGGACATGTTTGATGTACTCCGTACTTTGTGGTGTAGTAGGGCTTTTGCGCCTCTCCCTTTTCTCGCGAGTAGCCCGCGGCTTCTTATGAGCGACGGAGCGTAAAAGCTGAGTGCGGGCAAACAAGTGAGAACTAATAATGGCGAGCTTCGAGACCACTCCGTAGCTAGTAGGGATACCCGCGCGTGCCCGACGGTCGGATTTGTTCTGGTGGATTGCGGAGCAATACTACGGACGTTACGGAGTTGTACATGTATGTTTTCCTCAACAAGGTGGTTTGTCTGTCAGCCGGGTTGCTCGTAGCCAGCCCGGACTGACCGTCAAGGGCCTGCCACGTTGGTCCAGGGCCGATGCGCCATGGCCATTGGTCACATGCATGGTGTCTGTTGTCATGTAGCCGGGGCGGGGGGGGGGGGGGAAGCTGACTGATGACGGCTTGGACCCTTGTTGCCGGACATTGCTCACTTTGTAATCCGTACGACTGCGCAGGGGTTATTTATAACCCGTGTCAACCGAACTATACAAAATACGGAGAAGAATACGGAGAAGAGGGTGCACGAGGTGACGAAAACGAAGGGGTTGATCATCGATGAATGAATGGTGCCAGGGAAATAAGACGGCGACCTTGGACGAGGAGTTGTCTTGCTGCCATGCCAGCTGACCACCAACATGTCAAGCCGCGCGCATCGATCATCCAGCCATCAGCCATCAGCCTTCAGCCTACTCCGTAGTCCGTACATTCATCATTATGCTCCGTACGTTATCAGCATACAACCTACATACGGATTACGCCGTACCGACTACTCCGTACTCATTCCTACATGTGCCCTTCTTCCGAGTATTGTTGGTTGGCTGCACCCGTTAGCTCCTCCGCCACCGTCGCACCGGTCCAGACACCATCATCCAGCCAGCCAGCATCCAGCCCATCAGCCTTCAGGTTCAATCGCTCACGCCCAATTTCTGCAAAGCCACAAGAACGCCGACAGTGAGCTTTCAGCACCGTCGTTAAGCTCCACGAAGTGTGGTCACGTCTGGACGCCATATCGACGCCATGCCGACGCCATACCAACGCCATATTACCCGCCACGGCCGCGGAACGCCACGCTGTTGTGCTTGGCAGCGGCCGGAATCCCACCCATCTGGTCAGAATGCAAAACAGGACTTGATGCCAGTTTCCGCAGGGGGGTGGGGGGTGGCTCGGGTGGTTCAGGTGGTTCAACCTCCACTTGCCTCCGCTGCCTCCACTGCTCACGCATCTTACGGTGGTCAGCCTCGACCAGGGTCCGGACACCAGGCCCTGGGTGGGTCTCCCTTCCCTCCTTCCATCGCAGAGCTAGCTGTCAGTAGTAATTAGTAAGTACCACTCGACCACCAGGTTCGTCACGGACCGCGACTTGCTGCAATAACCATCTCTCGTCTCTGCGGGCCAATGCTCAGCTCTGCCCACAGCTCTGCCCACAGCTCTGCCCAGGCTGTTGGTCGCCATGGCACCTGGGATGGACCGACCGACTGACCGACCGACCATTGTTGGGGACGTCGACTCGTCATCCGTCGTCTCCTTCCTCGCAACGAGTTGCACGGGCGCTCGACCCCTCGACCCTTCCTTCCTCTTAAATCAACTTCTGCCTGATCTCACTCTCTAATTATGAAGACGTCGTCTTCATCTTCTGTGACGTAATCTTTCACCGGGATAACTTTTGTGTTTCATTGCAGATGGGTCCTGAGTGTCGACTCATCAGCATCCATCCCAGTTATCTTGTGAGGCTGAGATGAAACGATTCCCGACTTCCACGCCCGCTCTTGCTCTTACTGGCTTCCGGCTACAACAACACATACTCGTATTATCGAATATCTTCTTGCTCGTCACCGAAATTTGACCTTCACAGCCCCCGAGCTTCTGATTCGGAATCTGGAATTGTGGGAATCCCCCTTCCCCTTCCCTCCAATAATAGCATCTACAAAACATTCTGCTTACTGCCAAGTTCTCTTTTTTTTTCATCTGAGCAGGCTGTCTGTGCGAGTGTGTGCCTGTGTGCGTGCCTGACGGTGTTTGAGGATATTGAACTTTTTTGGGTGACGCGGGCTGGGAAACACCCTCTTTTTATTCACCATCTGTCTTTCAGAGCTGGATCCATCCATGATCACAGCCCAGCCATGGCCAGTCTTCGGAATATCATGAACGTCGATGTCGATGACGACCATGTCAACGTCCATACTTTCAAGGACGCTGGATCGAGATCATCTCAATATCCCGACTCCTCCATAGTATCTCATGCTTATGGTCGTGGTTCGGACTATTCTATGAACACATCGCCTTCACGAGCTCACGGAATGAGTCCATCATCACGCTCCTTTCACTCATTGCCAGTCGAAAGCAGTACCAGTACCGACTCGATGGACTCTTATTACGGGCACCGGAACGGACACGGACACGGATATGGCCATGGTCATGGTCATGACCATAGCCTTGGCCACACTGGGCGATTTTCCAATGCTCCAATGAGACCGCACGTGCCTCAACAAGAGGCTCCCGTCAAGCTGACCCCTATCACGGGGAGAGTCAGTCGAGCAAAGAAGGGAGTGCCAGTCCACACATGCGACATCTGCCGGCCACCAAAGGTACCAACGCTTAATATTGTCTGAAAATAGATTTAACTCTTCATCACTAACCACCGGCTGTCAGACCTTCACCAGAGCTGAGCATTTGAGGTTTGCTTCCTCTTCGTCGTGAAAACATCATGACATCCGCATCGCTAACACGGGAATACTAGGCGACACCAACTGAGTCATCAACCACCAGATCTACCTTGCCCCATACCTGGTTGCGACAAGGTCTTTCATCGACGTGATCTTCTTGAGCGGCATCAGCAAAGACAGTAAGTGACACTCGTCGAAGCCTGCTTCTGCTTCCTCATGTGATCTGCCCCATGAGGACTGACCTTTGTTGCGCACGTATAGTGATCAAGACGATGGCGTGGTGGGAACGCCTACTGGCGGCCCCCAATCTAGAAGTCCACACAATCCAGGAGGTAGACGAAGACCCAGTTATACTACAAGTTCACCGCCAGGATCATTGATATCAATGCAACAGTCGTATGGTAACGCTTCGCCGACTGCCACAGCGTCCGGTGTTTCCATGGCTCCCGGTCAGTGGGCCTCACAGAAGAGCACGCCCGTCCCTGTGCACCAAGCCACCACCGATATCGATATGGAAGGGATGAAGAGCGAGTATCTGCTGGGCACAGTCTCTAATCTACAGACGGCGTCAGCGAGAACCGCCCCCGAGTTTTCCCAGCCTCGATCGATGCCAGGTATCCCAGCAATCGACCCCGTCCAAAACCTTTGCACTTCAGCAGCTGTTGCTTCGACCATGGCCTGGCCGGCTGCCACGGCTATCGCGACGACAACCACCCAGGCTGCCTTCTCGTCACCCACTATCATTTCGACAAGTGCCAGGCGACCGGCCTTGCCTCTGTCTCCCGCTGGCTGGGCCCCGATTGAGCAAGAAACGTCAAGAAACTTGCCGAACTCCATCATGGCCATTGGCGGTGGCTTTTCCGTCCCCTACGCATACGGACCTCCCATACTCCAGTCCTATACCTCCATGTACGATGAAGAAGAGCCTGCCGTCGGTGTTCCAGGTTATGACGAAAATTCGGCTTTTTGCAGCACACAGGTCCCAACGCCAGCAATTCGTAGTCTGTCACCTCGGCTCGGCTCGGGCCAGTCGTCCGAAACGATGGTCACAGTCCCAGCGCCATTGCCAGCAGATCGTGTCGTCAGTACTCTCACATACAGAGGGGAGCCAAGTCCAAGACTCGGTTTATTGCCGCTCGACTTTCTGCCAGTGTCACTGAGCCGAGAAGCTCGGAGTGCTCTCCCGACTTACATGGACATCTACTGGGATAAAGTGCATCCTCTATACCCCATCATTCACAGGTCAACCGTCGAGGATGGCACCGACGGCGTGTCGGAGCAAGTTGATGTCTTACGTTGTGCCATGGCTGCAGTTGCGACACAATTCCTCGGCCACCGAGAGCATCGCATCAATGGAAGTCAACTGCATGCATACGCGTGGTACAAGTCAAAGGCTGTCAGTAGTAAAATCATGTTGCGAGATTTTAGTTCTTGACCGAGAGGCTAATTCGAATCGACAGTTTACACAATCCGCAGCACAATGGTCCATGCCGGCAATGCAGTGTATTTTGCTTTGCGAATACTACGCTAGGTTTCGAGGACGTCATAAAGAAGATTACCAGCCTTCCTCCCGGTTCCTCGCCTTGTGCCTGATGGTATGTCGCCTCACTGATCTCCCCAACGATGTCCAACTCCTCTCCACATCCACTCGAGAATACCCAACTATTAACAACACTGCTCAAACAATAGGTCTCTGGCTACCAGTCAGCCTCCGTACCGGAGCTCGTGGGGAGCAACTCTCAGCGCTGGGCTGCATGGATATATCTCGAATCTTGTCGACGACTGTTGTCTGCTTGTTTCCTCCTCAGTGTCCATGGCATGTGCTACCACGAGCAACCTTATTCGGCTGTCTTGGGTCTGGAGAGTGTAGCAACATCGACGTTCCGTATTCCCCTGTCGGCAAGCACGACACTTCTCTGGGAAGCCAGAAATGCCGAGGCTTGGGCGGCTATTGACACATCGACCATCAAGTTGACGACGGTCGGAGATGTCATGCAGGACGAGAGATCGTCCAACATTGAGAACCCAGCTTTCGACGTGTCGCTCGTCATTGCGGCACATGCTCTTCGACTGCCGACTAGACAGAATCGCCAAGAGGTAGAACTGGTGAAGGACGTGTCGGGTTTTAGAAGCAACGACTTGGCCATGTTCAGATACTTTAGTCACCGCCCCGGGGCAACCACCTATCTTGCGCTGCACTACACCCCGCTCCATACTCTCTTGGCTGTATCAGGAGACAGTTGGGTGTTCAATAAGAAGATCCCCGACGCCAACCTTTTCGCCGAGCACAAGAGGAAACTAGGTCAGTGGCGGAACTCTGGCACATCCGCCATCGCAACCGTGTTTGCTGCCCGCGCTATCCGGGATTTCCTAAGCCTCTCCGACGCCGACCAGGCAGGACAGGCGTCAGCACCATCTGTCACAACGCATCATGGCGTCGTGGCTTGCAAAGATATATCTGACTATTGGGGACTGTATGTTTGCACCCTCATCTGCTGGGCGTTTGGCCACGTGGGCAAGAGATCATCCACCGAAAAGCGCCTGCCCGCACGAAGCCGAGCCATAAACTGGATCCAAGCCGTAGCCGACATGGAACCGGCCCAGCTTCAAGCCTCATCCGGAAGGGAGGATTCACAAGCTATTGTCGGGTTTGCGAGAGACATTTTGGAGAAGGATTGTCTTGCCGGAAGGAACATCCTATTCGCCGACTCGGTCGGCGTTTTACGAAAACTAGAGGAGGTTGATAATTGGAGCTGGTTTTAGCCACCCACGGAAGGAAGCATCTCTCCTTGAGAAAGGGGGAGAAGGGGGAGGCATTTGGACAAGCACTGCCCTGCATCGGTTTGGCTTATCATTCGAGTTTCCTTTGTTCTTTATTTGCACGCTGCATGGAACCGGTTAGATGGTCACGGCGACTCATGAGCTTTCAGGCGAAAGACGAAGGGGAGAGGGATGATTTCGTTTCATTTAATGCGTAGTAAATTAGATTTCCTGGACCTCGCAATCAATCGGTCGTTGTTCAATATTGGTCATGTTGGAATCCAGGACGGATGCTGCCTGCGGTTGACGGCCCACCTGGCAGAACATGTTTATGTATATACCCAGGTAGTTTCAATTTAGTCATGACAACGGTATATGTTTCAAGCATACATGACATCATGGTGGTGCCTTGGCTGAACAGAAGTACGCGATATGCCAGCACGGCTGGATTGGCTGCTTCAAAACAATTGCCTACCTTTCGATTATTCGTCTCAATTGACGCAAGTTGATTCAGACCGTCTGGGCCGTGTCCACGTCCACACCATCAGTTTTCTCCACCGGCTTTCCTTTCATTTCCCAAACTAGTGATACATGACTTTACGAATGAATGGGGCCACATTTTTGTCCTCGATTTCGTTGTCGTGCTCTTTGTTGTTTTCTTCTTGTTTTATTTGACTCTTCTTCTTTCCTACTTGCTCATCTCCAGATCTCCGCATCTCCAGATCTCACGCGGCCAAGCTTCGATCCACCAGCCTGCCTCCCCTAGCATATCTGTTCATATCTCGCTCATACGTCCACTTGTCTTCCGTGTCTGGCAGAACGCGGTTGCTCAGCGGGCGTAGGGATGGAAGCCCCGACTGGTGCCGCGACCGCCGCCGCGATAATTCGCCCCTGGGCGTCCCGCATTCTTCGGGCCCGTGGGGGCGTTCGCGGGCGGAGCGCGCTGAGGATCAGGTGTGCCCTGTCCGCCTCGTCTGAATCCCGGATCCGGCTGGGGGACATCGTCGTACATGCCTTCCCATGAGGTGGGAGCTCCCCCGCTGCCACGGCCAGCGCCACCGCCCATGCCGTAACCGCCTCCTCTGCCGCCTCGTCTGCCGCCGCCACCTCCCGAGGGACCAGCAGGGGGTGATTGAGATTGTTGATGAAACTGGTTGTAGTTTCCTTGATCGGGTTGCTGCATCTGTGGGCCCCCATGCTGCTGCTGCTGCTGCTGCTGCTGCTGCATCATCTGTTGTTGCATCTGTTGCATCTGCTGCATCATCTGAGGGTTCATGTTGCCCATCATGTTCTGGGGGTTGTTGCCACCTCCTCCGCGGCCCATCATTTGCTGTATTTGCTGCATCTGCATCATTTGCTGCCACATGGCTGGGTTCATGTTCATGTTCCTGTTCATGGCCATTTGAGACTGCATCATAGTGAAGTACTGCTGCATGCGCTGGAAATATTGCGCCATGACTTGGGGCGTCATGCCGCCGTTATTGCCCATCTGTTGGCCCATAGCGCCCTGGCTGGATTGATCCTCCTTTTTGAACTTGTTCCGCTTGGCAGCTTCTTCTTCCTCGCGGAGATTGCCTCGGGGTTGTGCTCTCTTCACCTCGACGGGTTTGCCGTGGATCTCGAGCGGGACATCAATGCAAGCCTCGACACCGGCCTCGCTTTCAAAAGTCACGAACCCGAACCCTCTTGGCCGGCCCGTGTCCTTGTCCATCATGAGCGTTGCGTCGACAACTCGCCCGAATTGAGCAAAGTAGTCTCTGAATTCCTGGTCCGTCGTTTCTTGACTAACGCCGCCGACAAAAATTTTGCTCGTCTTTTCTTGTTCATCTCTGGGAATGGCTCGCTTGGGGTCAATCTGGTCGGGACCATTCAACCCCCAAAGATTAATATTCGGGTGATGGATTGTTTTACGGGGGGAACATGTTGCTGAAGTTTACTCACAATCTTGCCGTCCAAAAAGTGCTCCTTGACCATGACGATGTTGACAGTTTTGGCATCCTTGAAGGTGAGGAAGCCAAAGCCACGAGATCGCCCAGTGCTGCTGTCGCGCATGACAGTACATTCGACAACTTCTCCGAATTGTTCAAAGTATTCTCTAAGTGATTCTGTTCGTGACGTGATTAGGAAAAAAGAAGAAAAAGTCAGTCCCATCTCCTCCACAACTGTGCAACTGATTAATTTTAGACGTACGGTCTGTAGTTTCCCAATTCAATCCGCCGATGAACATTTTCCTAAGATTACAAAAGATCAGCTGCGTTGTTCAGAACTTTATAAACAAGGCATACATCTGTACATAGTGTACGTATACGACAAGGTTGACAAGAGAGTAGGCGACAAGATGTGGTCCTCCACTTTCGTCATGGGCCATCCATCATATGTGCGCAGAGTTTTATGGTTGAAGCAGCGCAGCAGGAAGCCCCGGCGGCCTGGACTCTTTCGAGAGCAGGAAATTCACAATGAGCCCCGTGAAATACGACTCTCAATCGCTTTTCTTTGGTGTGGCTAGCAGCGCATGATGTACGCAATCTTTGGGTGCGTGGAGCTGGCTGGTCTGAGGTGGCCCAGGAGGTCGGGACAAGGACGTGCCGAAAATGCGGGAGCCAAAGGATAGATAGACGTCTTATTCATAGCGCCCAGACAATGCAGAAGAAGAGCAAAGAACGGGTGAGCCATGTCCAGCCATGGCGAGTTGTTCACCCGTTTGGCCCTGCGATACACGAGTTTGCCAGAAGGATGACCGGAAATGTCCACAGATATCATCGATCGACATATTGGTAGGCGAAGATGATGGAGTTGGTGGGCAAGCCCACGGCAACAGACAGTTGGTACCAACACGACAGCAACGCGCCACGGCATACTAGCAGATTGTAGCCAGATTATCCCTTGTGTCGATTTCTTCTGTTTCTGGTTTGTTTGATCTCTTTTCTGCGTTCTTTGTGCTATCGTCTTGGCTTTCTTTGATATGATATGATCTGTACTGTAACTGTCTGACTCATACTGACTGTCTCGTGCTAGTTATACCATAACTTTGAGCGCTAGTCGCCGTGAATCCAGCTGCTACAGCCCAAGGTTCCCGAGTTGTGCGGATCCCCGCTTCAAGAGGCTTGAGATACTCGATGCTGAACGTGCTATCAAAGACAGGAGCGTGTCCCACAGTAGTCTAGAGTCGGTAGATATCTTCTTCTTCGGATGAATAATATAATCCACAGGAATGATTCAATCCCAAGTGCTTTTTTTTTTGTCTTTGTCCTTGTTCTGTAGGTGTGCCCCACTTTATCCCATATGCTCTTGGAGGGAGAAGCTTTCTCTCGCCGGATGTATTATTGCTTGGCAATGTTGTGACGGGGGCACACGACCTGACCATGCCATGTAATCATGGAGCCGCAGCCACTGCTAAAACCAGTGTGCCGCCTCTTGTCCGGAGCTTTGGCGAAAGCCAGATCCGACGAACCAGCCAGGTCTCCCGGTCACCATAAGTCCCCCTTGAACTGGGGCTGATCTCCTCAGGCTTTGCAGTCGGACCACCGGCTGATTGCTCATGAAGAGCAGCTCACCAGCGTCAAGTGATGATACTATTCTTCGAATAAGATAGCCACCCATGGCCCAACTCGGGGCTGAGATGTCATGTAACCATCCGGAGGGAAGCAAACCATAATACACCCAATTCACACGCACAAAAGGTATTTTCTTCGACTTACCCGTCATCTTTGGCACTAGCTTTGTGTACTGTTCCGTACGGAGGTGTTGACGCATCGACATCATGCAAATGTGCGGCCAGAGCGTTGCTATTATCACGACCGCCAAGGTTGAAGTCAACATCGTCGTCGTCGTCGTCGTCGTCGTCATCGTCATCGCCTTCGCCATGGTGCATTTTTTGATCCTGTTGTGCGTGTTCGTTTGATGGAGACACCATGGTCTGATCCTCATTCTTGGGGGGATCGACTGCAGGTGCTGCTGAGGGAGCTTGTGGTGCCCTGGACGCGTCGTTGTCATCGTAGCTAAGGCGCAAGCGAATTAGTCAATGAAGAGTTTTCAAAGGGTTTGCCTGACAGTGAGCATACAGATCGGCGAAGAGATCATCTTCGAAGTTCTCGGGTTCCGTCATATTAGTTGGTGGAGGTGAAGGCGAAGCTGGCAAGTAAAGCTTTGAGCAGAGTCGCACGGTCAGGTCCAAACCAGAGATCAAAGCGATTAGCAATAAGTCGGCAGCTGCTGCAGTGAGCAATTCGCAACTAAAATTCACGCGTTACTAGTCCATGCAACGAAGCTACGAGTCACAGGCTGATTGATGGTGATTGGGGTGGTGCCGGTGTGATTGAGATCTCGTCGAAAATACAAGTCGGGCCAAAGTTCCTCGGGGTGAGATGCCAAAAGGCCAGAAGAAGGGGCTGCTGCTGCTGGGCGCGGTGCTTAGTAAGACGGCAGACTGCGGAGAACTCCGGGCTAAACAGGTGCAAGTCACCCCACCAGGAATTCTCTGGCTTTGAGCTTGCTTTTTTGGCAGAGCTCAGAGGCTTGAGCCGCTCCAACGCCCCCTGAAAGAAAGAAGTGTGTGCACTGTGAACTCGAGCTACAGTGGGTGGGGTGTACTCGATGCACCGAGCCCGAGTTCAAGATCCACCGCCGCGTGAGTAGGCGAATCTTTGATCATGTCCGCTTCTCCTACATTTGCTCCCAATCTTCGCGCAAACGAGGCTCTCGCCCAGCCTCTCAGCGCACTCTCCGCATCCTCGCACTATGAAGCGTCTTCTCGACTGCCTTGACGACCAGACCTGACCATGTGGTCGTCATCCGGCAGCGGCAAGAAGCCCGTAGCTTCAGTAAGTCTCGTCCCATGGTTCATGGTGCTATCGTCGCCCCTCGTCCTCGTCGACGTCGGCCGCCGACATAAGTGACATGACTCGCCTCGTTAACAGCAAACCTCACAGCCCCAGGAAATGGTCCAAGTCGGTACGTTAGTGTGCTTAGCGCATTCAGCGTTCAATTGCCTGCCTATCTGCTGCATAAACTGACCACACTGTTGTTCACCCTGCTGCGTGTACAGACCGCTCCGAGTATGACACACCTCCTAAGCCATGCCACCCATTGTTCAGAAGGACTCATTCCGCCCAATTTAGGTCCGCGTCCCCATTTTGGAGGCCACCGATCAAAGACAATGCTCCTAAAAGGAGTGTGACGACTCCGGCGGGTCGCGACCCGAATTTTGTCGTTGGCGCGGGATACTCGCATGCCGACATGCTCAAGTTCGATTCACTGTACGTCTCGAAAATCGTTGGCTATTGCGATTGAGACATGCACTGTCAACTGATAACCATATGCAGGAGCCTTTCTGGAAACCGGCCAAAAACGCCGCCGTCCATGTCCTCTGGCAAGGGTCGACACAGCGAATCGACCCCTCCCCCGCGCGCTTCTACCGGCGCAAACTCGCCGCCCTTCAAGAGCTACATCAACTTCCTCTCCAACACCAATGATGACTGGAAAGCCGACGAAGATGAAATGTTCGGCTACGATGACGACGACGACGGCGATGACTTTGGACTGCCAAGCCTGTCCAACATGAAGAGGAGGTCAAAGAGAATGGCAACACAGCAGAACAAGGCCAATCCTAAGGTCAATGCCAATATCAGTATCGATACCGGAGCATTGTCACCGGCATTGGACGGCAGATTTGGCCTGGGAGGAAGGCGGCATTCTGACAGTGCCGATATTGCCGTAGAGCGTCCCCCACTGTCATATCCAATGCCTAAAAAGAGCGAGGGCAAGATCCTTCGACCGCAATACAAGGATATTCTTCAAGGTACGTGTGATCCCCTTCGTTCACTTTTACTCTTATTCCCGCCTCCCGCTTTCTCTTTGTAGCGATTGGCCTTCATCGACGAGCGAACTGACATGTCCACGTCCCGACAGACCCCGCCAACGCCCTGCACTTGATAAACTACCCATCCATTCCCGCCAATGCCACCGCCAAAGAAGCCGACGCCACCAACTCTCGCATCACAAGAATCAACAAGTTCAAAAAGCTTCTTCAAGCCTCATCCATTCCGCTACCAGAGCTCCGCGCGCTGGCCTGGTCGGGCGTTCCGGGAGAAGTTCGGGCCATGACATGGCAGCTCCTGCTGAGTTATCTGCCCACCAACAGCGAGCGCAGAGTGGCCACGCTTGAGCGAAAGCGCAAGGAATACACCGACGGCGTACGGCAGGCCTTTGAACGGGTCGGCGCAAACGTGGCGTCTCCCGGACGAGCACGGGGACTCGACGAAGCCGTCTGGCACCAAATCAGCATAGATGTTCCCCGAACCAACCCGCACATTGAGCTCTACAGCTACGAGGCGACACAGCGATCGCTAGAGCGCATCCTGTACGTCTGGGCCGTGCGGCACCCAGCAAGCGGCTACGTCCAAGGCATAAACGACCTCGTCACGCCCTTTTTCCAGGTCTTCCTCGGCCTGTACATTACCGATGCCAACATCGAAACGGGCATGGACCCAGGCCAGCTCCCCAAATCGGTGCTTGATGCCGTCGAGGCCGACTCATTCTGGTGTCTGACCAAGCTCCTAGACGGCATCCAAGATCACTATATTGTCGCGCAGCCCGGCATCCAGCGCCAGGTCGGAGCGTTGCGCGACCTCACTGCCCGAATTGACTCGGCCCTCTCCAAACACCTCGAACAAGAGGGCGTCGAGTTCATCCAGTTCAGTTTCCGGTGGATGAACTGCCTCCTCATGCGAGAAATAAGTGTGAAGAATATTATCCGCATGTGGGACACCTATCTCGTATGTCGGACCCTCGTTACTTTCCCTCTATTTCCAGTGTCATTGTCAAAATCTTGAATCCATCACACCCCGTGTCTCTCTGCAGGATACCACTCTGCTCCTCCCAAGCCTCAAACTAACCAAAACATCCTCTCGACGCCCCACAGGCCGAAGAGCAAGGCTTCTCCGAATTCCATCTCTACGTCTGCGCCGCCCTTCTCGTGAAGTGGTCCGACAAACTCACAAAAATGGACTTTCAAGAAGTCATGATGTTCCTCCAGAGCCTGCCGACCAAGTCATGGACCGAAAAGGACATAGAGTTGTTGCTCAGCGAGGCCTTCATCTGGCAGAGCTTGTACAAGGGCTCTGCGGCGCATCTCAAAGGCGGGCCTAGTAAGCCTCTTCTTTCGAATTTGCAATTATAGCGAATGCATTTCTTGGGCTTTAGTTTCAACATGTTGTTTCCCCACCCGTCGAGTGCGTGGGGCTCACTCTGGAACGTATAGGCAAGGGGAGCGTTCGGAATTGGGATGTATACGGAATTCAATGACATCCGTACTCAAATTGTCCAGAAGTGGGCATGGAGAATTCACAAATCTCATAAATGAATCGGGCGTCATGGTATTTGACCATTTGTAGACGTGGCCGACTACTTGACGAGTCCAAGACTCATGATTGCCTGAGGCATTCGCACGACATACACCTCGTCTTGTGCGGTTTAATAGCAATCATCCAAAACTGCCCTCAGACAGATGAAGGGGGAAAAGACGGGTTGACCCTGCCTTCCACGACTCTGGTGTGTTCATCCAACAATGGTGTAGGCCAGAAAGTACATGTACACTCAAAAGGGGAATTCCACACTTTGAGCCTAGTGTAGCATAAATGGAAAAAAGACTCCCTTGCTTCATCGAACGCCCAACTGATGCTATGCCGAAAAGAAAAGAAAAGAAAAAAGTCAAAAGAAGAAGACAATATATAAAGATAAAATGCCTTGTGAAGAACATCCTTCTCTTACACATCGAGGCTTGTTTATACATGATTTGTCTAGTCCGCAATGCAAAAGAGTAAGAAAGAAAGAAAAAATGCAATGTCTGTCCAAGGCGAAGAACTATCCTCGTCGAGGAATGTAGATTCTCCTTTTCGTCTCGACCATTTTGAGATCCTCTACATAGGCAAGTGTGTGTCTATTCTCGTCACAGACTCTCGCCCATTCGAGGAGAAGTCGCCAAACGTATAGACGCATGTCCTCCCTGCGAAGAACCTTTTCGGACCATGCTTGGCCTTGTTCGGCGATGAAGCGCGCCGCGGCGTCTCCCGGGCCTCCGTTGTCGGAAAAATAGTCGAAAATCGGGTACAGGTCTTGAAAGGTGTTGTCAAAGGGAACAAAATGAACCCACGGGGTGAGTCGATCATCGTGCCACTCCGCATAGACAGTGGCCTTGAGAGGTAAGCTAGTGGATCGAAGGAAGCCTCGAAATCGAGCGGAAAAGGAGTTGCCGTCAACGTCCGGGAGAAACTTATATCCGTATTGCTTCTTCATGGCCATATGACCCTGCTCGGAGAACGAGTCGATGTAAAAGGAACATTCCTCGGAAGAACAGAGATGAACGAAGCCGGCGTTAGCAAACTCCTTGATCCAGGGTCCGAGGTTGCCGTTGTGCAGGCGCGCACTGGGGTACAGATCGGCTGAGGGGAAATCGAATGTTTTGGCGCGAACTCCAGACTCCTCGGCTTCCGTAATAACAGTGGCGTTGAGCATTTGGGCAAGTCGCTGACGTTGGAAGTGATGCCAGTTGTGTTCTTTGGCGCGGCCGCCTGAACTCTCGCCCCGCCAGACAGTGCCATCCTTCTTTCGATTCCAACTCGAGCCATGAGATTCGCCACCCGAGTAGAAGTCGCCCTTGTCGAGATACATGGCGCCTGGAATCAGAATCTCGTTATTCTGCGGTAGCTTGGAGCCGCCAAAGAGCGGGATAAGTTCATCGGCGGAAGATAGACTGATGGGCTCAATGAAAGAGCCGTGAAGTTGACGCAAATGGGGTTGGAGGCAGGGATCCGAGGATGCAGTGAAATTCTGAATGTATCCTCCGTAAGAGTATACCGGTTTGTAATCCTTGGGGAATTGGGCTGGGCCAGACCAATCCGTAAGCTGTTGCACACCATGTGCGGGAGTATCGGGGCCGCACGTCCTGACAAAGAGATCCCAATACTGTATGTTTGGCCCGTACCATTTTGGATCATATGGGCCCGGCCTGGCCGTGTCAATGTCCAACAATCCCTTGTACTCTGTAGTTGCGTGCCTGACATCGATCATCTTTCTCTCCTTGGCCTCCTTGTGGACCAGTTTGGCCACCTCATCAAACGGGACAAGAAGTCTCGACTCGTCCATGTAGTTGATAGGCATGTCGACATCGGGTAAGAATCTGGCCATTTCCTCTACCAGGGCAGTCCAGAGTTTCAGCCAGGGCACAAGACCGTCAGTATCGCCATCCCCACGAGCAGTGCCGTTGCGAACTTTGACGACGTGGTGCCACGCATTAGCGCGGCGCCTAATTTCCGAGGTGTCAAGAGCCCAAAACGGGGTCAGATCCTTGTATATCCTGTCAAAGAAATCCTCAACAATGACTGCATTGGCCTCGGAAGCAGCCTGGTACCACAGATCGAATCCAGGAGGGGGGTGTCGTCCTCGTCGTGTGCGATAAGCAGCCGCAGCGGATCTAAGGCTGTGGCTCTGTTTGGCGAGCAGCGCGTCATGGTGGGCTTTTGACTCAACCATGAGCTTTCGAATGGGATGGTTCCCAACGGCTTTGGTCACCGTTTTGCGGGGTGTTTGACGATCCCAAAATTTCGAGTCGTGCCACAGCGCATAGTTGGCCACGAGTAAAAGAAAGATGAAGCTGATGGCGACGTAGCGCATGACCAGCCGTGAAGGCCACTGCGTCGGAATCCGAGCCTTCAACATTGTGAAGTAACTTGTTGGTCTGCCAGCCGGGTGAAGCACCAAGTGCCAGCCGACAAGTGCCAGCCGCCAAGTGCCAGCCGGGTGAAGCACCAAAGAGAGCGAGCGGGGCCAACTGGGGGATGGATGATGGGAATGGGGGGAAAGGCTTTTCAAGAGTCTAGGTCATGGAGTACAGAAAACGAAGGACAAAAAGAGAGGTCAAAGAGTGCGATCGCGGTTCTGATCAAGGGGCAGGAGGAAGGTTATGGAGGAAATAAGTCTGGAATCGCACGTGTTTCGTCTGAAATGTCAAGACGAGCTTCGGAGGGAAGGAGAGGTCAAGAAGAACTGAAGATTTGCAAAAATGATTGAACTGATTGCGCGCGTGAACGAGGTGCGGCGCTTGAATGACGGACAAGAAGTAAGGAAAATTCAGGGGAAATTGTAGACCCAATCGGCGGAAGGACATAATCTGTACATGTCCATTCATGCATTGAAGATTTGAATGATCTTACTACGACTACAAGCCCCACGCGGGGCGGCCACTATCAGCTCTCAGTGGCTATAGTGAACATATCTGTTAGGGACGCTAAGGGGTATTTGCGCTAGTAGAAGAAGATACTGCATACGGAAAGAAGATACTGATTCAGATTCTTATCTTAGACATAAATGCATAGATTAATCTAACCATCAATCGTCTCTTCCTGTGATGATCTAGGCTTTACCTAGACCTGGCAATAGGTGTCAATTGGACAAGTAAATGATGACTTGTTCCATGCGTATTCTTTTATTGGAACCACCTGTGGTGTAATTGGATCGGGCTCTATTAACCCGTACGTGCGTGTGGGCGCTGACATCCGCGATGGCCCGTGTGGGGCTGCACCGTCGTAACACTTCCATGACGAATTCCAACCCGTGATGTTTCGTGTGTAATTTTCACATCACCTGGCCCCGTAGAAGAAACAAGTGAACTCCATCGGTATCCCAGTCACATCGTGGCTGCCATGAGGGCCTACATCACCCACCACCACATTAATCTTTGACTCGTGTATGCCCATAATATTCTGGTCGTCGTTGTGACGGACCCAACATGGCGCCATTCGACAAAAACATCGCAATTCCCAAATAAGGTCTACAAATTTTTTAATCCAATAGAAGAAGCAATACTCCGTAGAAGAAAACATATCTTCAATAACCCATTCCAACCGATTCCAAGCTAGCCCACACTACTCGACTGCTGCAATATGAACATCGCCACCCGCCCTCCCGGGAAGCTAGTCTACACCGGCTAAACCTCGCGCCGCCCACCACAGCAGACATCAGCCAACATCAGCCAATCACCGTCCCCGCAATTCAGAGCAGCGAGGCAAATCCACAAGGTTTGCGTCGAATCTCCCTAATAAACCTCGACGACCACGCAAACCTCCGGGGTTCACCACCGCCTTTCGACAACTCCACCGCCGCCCTCCACCCCGACTGTCTATCCATCCCGCCAATTGGATTACACATCGTCACAAACCGTTGAGATGCTGTCGTCATCACGATCCGCGGCCTCTATGGCCCTGCGAGGTACGTCCGGAGTTTCCACAATGGAGGGAAACCATTCCCCTCCGAGGCGCCGTGAATTCAGGAATTTCCGAGGCACCGGCAGAGAGCTGGCTCCGAGTCCAGCGGTACCGGCTCTGTCTCCATCGGGGCCATTGACTTACGATTCTCGGTGAACAGTCAAGCCAACGACCGCCTTGATGCCCTTCAAAGTAGCCGCTTCCCTCCCCATAACCGCCCGCCGCGATGCGTCCTCCCTGACGCCCCACGGCGCAGGCTCATCACTCGCCAAAGCCCGCAAGGAAGTCCCTCTGCCCAGCGAAGAGGGCACCAAGGGCGTCATACAATATGCCTTGTACGTCTCTGCCTTTTCACCCCCCCGGAAAAAAAAGGAGAGAAAAGGTTGTCTTATTTCTGACCTCCTCGCAGAACCAGTCTCGACGTCATCGCCAACTGGGCTCGTCAATCGTCCCTCTGGCCCATGACCTTTGGTCTCGCCTGCTGCGCCGTCGAAATGATGCACCTTTCCACCCCTCGATACGATCAAGATCGCCTGGGAATTATTTTCCGAGCCTCCCCCCGTCAATCCGACGTCATGATTGTCGCCGGCACCCTCACCAACAAGATGGCTCCTGCGCTGCGCCAAGTCTACGATCAGATGCCCGAACCGCGATGGGTAATTTCCATGGGCAGCTGTGCCAACGGCGGCGGCTACTACCACTACAGCTACAGCGTCGTCAGGGGCTGTGACCGCATTGTCCCCGTCGACATCTACGTCCCCGGATGCCCCCCTACCAGCGAAGCCCTCATGTACGGCATCTTCCAGCTGCAGAGGAAGATGCGCAACACCAAGATCACGCGCATGTGGTACAGGCGGTAAAGCAGGAATGCTAGGAAGGATGCTTGTACACGAGGGAGTCTCTTTCTCCTATGGGTACCGGGCATGGGGTACCGGGGAACGCAAGTGTAGCCGCGCACCTGGAACAGGACGGCAGAGAATCGAGTCGGAGGCACCAAGCTATATAGTTGTCGACAACGTGCAATGGAAGGGAAGAGCTTTGTCATCCAGACGCCATCTTTATCGGTATTATTATCATCGTTTTTTTTCTTTTGTACGTGGCCACGGTGTACGCTCGAGATCAGGGCGGTATAAAAAGCAGTGTAGACCGACTGCGAATAAAATTTCTGTACAACAAGGACATTGTTCATGTTGCCCTCTCTCGTGGTTGAAATGGGCATTTTCAGCACACCAGTCTAATCAACAAATCCTGTATATCACGGTATGGCTTCGACTCAATTCTGCTTCCGGGTGACTCACGTCACGAATGATCACGCATCTTTAAAGTCGGTCATTGTTCACCAGGCCAGATATAGCCAGCATCATTGCGTAGAAAACAACCCCCCCCCGGAAAACTAATACAAAGATTCGAATTCGCACAACGTTGTGTGCATCATCATTCGAGGCAGTGCATCATTTCGCCAAGTCAAAAGACATTGCGTTGGCTAGAGAATCATGTCTTAATATTTTTCACTTGATCCCGCTCCCCCACCAGGAAGTTCCAGGGGGTATATATAGCTAGCAATGGACAAGTCATGGCACAGAGGAAATATGCATAGCACACAATGTTGACAATGTAATTATTCTTCATCATTTTATCCGCTGATCGGAAACAAATTTCGCTTGGTGTTGTGGTCGCATGGCCTTCTACAACAAGTCGAAAACCGCCGGCGCCTGAATGACCCTTGTCGATAGTTGTCGACAGTATTGTTTCTTCATGAAAAAGACGACAGGGCCGAGCAAAGACCAGACAACTGAAAATCATACCCAAGAATAAATGCTCTGCGTTGAAAAGAATGTTGGAGGCTCAAGTAAAGAAGAATGTTTGTCGCAGGAGGTGGGTAGGTTAAATAGAAAAACAAAAAAAGAATGGGCATGTGGTGGATACAAACAGAGAATATAACATAAAATCCCAGATGGAGAGGCAGCGGCATGTTGAAGCAAGATCAATATCGCTAGTTCATATATCCCTTCTTTCAATGTACAATGTGTGCGTCCTACTCTTGACCAAATCCCATTGTCTCCTCTACGGCTATTGTGAGCTTTTGCTGCAATGTCTCCAACGTCTTGTATGGAGGCAGATCGATACGGTTGAAACTGACACGACAATTCGGTTAGTATAATCAATCAAACTAGTATGAGCCACAAGGGGGATCTCGCTTGCTGGCATATACATACCATGTATGTGCTTTGGGTAAATTCGTCAGTTCGCCCGTCTTTTCAATTGTGAACCGTCTCGGTCCATCGCTACCCTGAAGATCCTTGAAGCCGTTGACGGGGATTCGTGAAGTTCCAGTGGTGAATTGCAAAAGGCGAGATTTTTGTTCGCCGTCCCACGAGCGAACGACCTGCCAAAAATTCTGAATCACTTCATCCGACTCTGTGTATCCCCTATAGTCTGTGTGCTTCTTCCAGTCGTCGACGTCAATCTCGGCAATACCCCCGATAAGCAATTCGAGTTCACGTTCGTCAAATACGTTGATGAGATCCTGAGGAATGAGCTCATGGAATCCCTCCTTGAAAGCTTGGAACTGCTCTGCGATGCGCTTCTCGATTCGCCACTTGACCATGAGGTCCACGTACTCCTTCTTGTTCTCGTTGGTGACGTCGATGTTGCGGCCATTCGGTATAAGATCCTCAGTCGTCAAGACTCCGAATCGTTCGTCTTCGGTGGAGAAGGTCTGCTCCAGAATGCCGCCAGAGATGTCGTTGTCGAGCATCCACTGGAGGGATCGGTGGAAATCGGCGTCCACGCCCTCCATGTCTGCGAGTGCCACTGCCTTGCCCAGAACCATCTTGTACAGGGCGCCAATGAAGAAGGCGTCGAGGAATCGTCGGTGGAAAATGGCCAGACCAACCACACGCCCGATGAATTTGAAATAGTTGAGATGCTCTGGATTAATGCCAGAATGCGGGTTGATTTGCAAAGTGTAGTTATCGTGTGCGGAGTATTCGAAGAGGCAGTAGAACGGGTTGAACATTTCATGCGACAAGAGGAAAAAGAACTCTCGAGATAAGCCACCGTAGTCCAAGCCATCTTCTCCGTCAAACTTGATCATGAGTCTCTTCTTCAAATCAGTGGCAGACTGACGAGTGATCTCGGCGAAAGAATCCTCGAAGATATGCTCACGTCGAACCTTGATATGACATTGGCCACTCAGGATACGCATGGCTGGCTGAGATCGGAAGTAGATGAGCTTGCGTCTGAAGTCACGTTTGTACTGAGGGACATTTTGGTCCAATGATGATGGCAATCGGGGATCGTCCCATGTTGTGGTCTTTGTGTTATGATCGACAAAGTATACACGAGCCGTATTTGTGAGTCGCATTTCCCAACCACTTGGGAGCGGTCCAAGCTGGGATACCGGCTGCTGTTGAATTTGTCCATTGGTGCTGTTCTGGCCACCATACATTCTGATGTATTGCTGGCGGCGGGGATCGACCCAGGTCGTGGTCCGAGTATTGTGATCAACAAAATAAGGCCGCCCCTCCGGTGTCCATCGCTGCTCCCAACCAGGAGGAAGCTCGCCTGTTCCCGGGCTGGTGGCGCCCGTGTGCATCACGGTTGTATTGGCGTTGGCATTGGCGCCGCCAGCAGCACCGCTTGGTGGGCTGCTGCCTGGTTGGGGTTGGCCGCCCTGTTGCTGCTGTGACGGCGTAGGAGAGCTTGCTCCTGTCCGATCCTCTGGGAGGGTTCGGTTCTGGTGTCTTTGTCGCTCAACTTGTGTCGCCGCTTCTCGATCATTCCGAGCTTCCGTAGCGCCACCAACTGTTGGACGGTTCCAGCTGGTCGTACGCGTGTTATGATCAACATAATAGGTTCGTCCTAGATTGTCTTCTCGGCGCTCCCAGCCAGCTGGCAGGCGTCCTTGATTGTCCTCAAACGGACTCAGCTGGCTCGTTGGTCTTGAAGAAGTCGAGCCGTTTGCGCCGGCGGGGGTAGGTGTAGAGCTCGAGGTGGCAGGATGGTGAGGCAGGGTCATCTGAGGCCCCGCTGGATTGCCATTCTGGTTCGACAAGGAGGAGCTCGGGCGTCCATCGGGAGCGGACATTGCTGACGAACTGGAGGCACCGGGAACAGCCAGGGCAGGCCTGCTACTGGATGCAGGTCCCCCACGCGCGGGGGTGGTGAGATTGCATGATAGATTGATTATGAGTTTTCCGTGAACGACAAGATTATCGGTCGACTTCTTGAGGTCCCTGGTGAGCATTTGATCTGCCACATGACGCTTGTTAGAGGCTGCTTGCGCTACATTGATCAAGGATCCTTTGGCGCATGCATACCATCGGAATCGGGGCCAAGGTCGGGCATGACATCTCCGACTTTGATGTTAATCACACCGAGAAAGCCTTGGTCCTTCTTCTTAAACTTCTTCTGATCAAAAACTTGTACCGCAAGAATGCTGCCCTCGCTCGCTCGGCTACAGATGGTTGTGAGCTGTGTGTTTCGGATAAAGCTATCTGGACTCAAATGGGAACAAACAAAAGAGATGGATGATGTAGACGAAGAGGAAGGAAGTTCATACAAATCAAAGCTCTCGTTCCAATAGGGATTCAGCGTTCGTTTGCTGACGGTGGTGGTCTTGGTCTGCTCGCCATTGATGGTCGCGACGGCAAAAGGATCGGGGAATCCTGCTGGGGGTTAGGCAAGTGGACAGGGCAAATAGAAGAGGCGAACGCGGAGATATGGGTCAAAACGTACTAAACACGTCTCTCTTGTAGAGGCCATCGGCGGCGATGACTGTTTCGAAGGCATCAGCATACAAAGGGTTGGTCGACGGGCCGGCAGGCACAAGCATGTTAATATGAGGGGTGTTGCAGACGTACTCGTAACGCGCAAATTGGGCTTGCTGCAATAAACTTGTCAGTCTCCTCTTCTTGCAAAGAATGTGCGACTAATACCATGCATTGTATCCCAAGGGCCAAAGGGCAAAGGGGCTGCCTTGCAACAAGAAGCAAACAGATGGACAAAGCGGTTGTGCTGTGTGGCCACTCACCTAGGCAGGCCAGCTTCCGTGCGGGCGCTCATGATCGTGGTCGCAGCGATGGACGACGGCACGGGGATTTCAAGCAGTGCGAGTCCGTCCGATGGCGCAGGTAGGGCAAAGAATTGCTGATGCAATTCACAAGAGAGGTCGAAGCCAGGACGCAACTGACAGGGTCCCACAAGGGATTCGTGATTGGATTATGACAGCGTGGACAATCCAAGTGACGACGACGACTCTGCGTTGCGAAGATCAAGCGTAGGAGGTTGGAGGCAGTGCAGTGTGGCAGATGATAGCACCAACTCAAGCCGGTGGTGACAGCAGTGGCAGGGGTGGCAGCCTGGCAGGGGTGGGCGATTGCAGCCATTTGCAACCATTTGCAACCAGACATGGTGCCCCCCCCCCCCCCCCCCGCTTTCAGGTCTGTCTGTCCTGACTCCTCACGTCTCACGCTCCAGGCATCTCTCAAGTACAGTGGGGTGTACATGTAGACCGCTAGTAAGCAGTATGTATGTACCTTTCACATTTTTAATACTTGGAACCTTGTGCAACGTTTGATTGCAAAGTACAGCCTTTTTAATCAAGTGCTTTTTATTTATCAGCAGCTTGGGCACCCGTGCACTCGCCGTTGCCCCTCTGCAGATGCGGCAGCAACTTCTGCCCGGGATTGTTTGCAACAAACCAGGGGCCGGTTTCAAGGCCGGCGCTTGTTTTGCAGGAGTCAGGACGCACCATGATTGTACCGAGTACAACGACCTCCCATACATACGTTCGGCCCAAGATTCCGAGATCTTGTGGATCGGGCCCGGCGTCACTGACGGCCTGAAGCCGGTCTCCGTGCCCTCAGGGGGGTTGGTTTGGTTTCGATGGAAATGAATCTCCATCTCTGCCCAGACGCGCACCCATCTCTCTCTCCCCGCCCTCACCCATCATGCGTGGTCTGAACCACATTGTTCACATCATGCAGCCACCATGACGATTATTGGCATCCAGGCCTGCGGCGTGGAGGTTCTCGTGATTCAGGCAGTGTGATGATGACGAGGGGACGTGAATTCTGACTCCATCCGGGGGTAGTCATTCTTGTTCTGGATTGGGTGCTCGGACTCACGTCTGCCTAATGAAACTACGCCGAGCTGAAGTCATGGACAGAAACAGCGTCTACGTACTCTTCGAAGAGAACGTGGAGAGGAAAGCGGCAGAAAAGACAAAGTCAACCTTGATATATTGTCATACGCCGTACCGTGACGACTCTGGCCTCTACTGAAGACGAGTTGGTCGCCGAGTACGTATGCCATTGGCGATAGTGCTGACGCGTCGCGGCCCGGAGGGTTCGTCTTAGCAATGGGTGTTGTTTCGGAGAAAATGGAAACAAAAAATTATGAACATTCAGCAAGGGACGCAGCTTCAAATATCGGGGCTCAATGCGTAGAGAAATGTTCCGTCAGTATAAGCCGAGGAAAATAAAACTCGCATCAGCCGATAGTGGCAAATTGAACCATTGAAATCATTATCAGACCCTAGGACTCGAGTCATTGCTATTTTGCCCATCACCTCGCGGCCGTACTCTACATGACATGACTTTCTCTCTCTCTCTCTGTATCTTGTCCTGCTGCCCTGTATCAAGGTTGTTCCTTATTTGTCTGTTTTACACCCACTCCGTTGCTACTAGACGGAGGTGAATACCATGGTATCAAAATCTTTCCTTCCTGTGCTCAGTACATTTCTCCATCTTCTCTGCGTCTGTCAAACTATCTCGGTGCCTGAAATCCATCATCCGACTCTAAATTGCAGAACGATCGAAATCAGTAGTACTCGGGTGCTGTTGCTGAGAAGGACTCGCTTCCCTGCTCCTAGTAAGGCGCGTGAGCTCCCCGACCACGACCTCTGTAGCCTCCACGGTAGCCTCCTCGTGGGAAACCTCCGCGCCCGAAGGAACCTCTGCCACCACGGAAACCGCCGCGGCCGCGTCCTCGACTCATACCAGGGACATTGGTTCGCTTGGGTGTGACTTTGATGTTGCGGCCTTTGAAGACACTCTCGTTCAGGACGAGAGCCTGGGCAACTAAGCTGGGCTCTGTGAATTCGACGTAGGCATAACTGCACGTAAAGTAGTCAGCATATGTGACCATGCTAAAGTTGGGTTCCCAGTCCCGATAGAATCCGAGAACAAAAGACCGTGGTGATAACATACCCCTTGGGCTGGCCGGTGAATTTGTCCAGGAGAATAGTGACACGATTGATGGAGCCACAGCTCTGAAAGTGAGCCTGAATCTCCTCAGGCGACGCAGAGTAGTCGACGTTTCCGACAAAGATGCTTCGCGCATCAATCGACTCTTTGTCGTCCGCCAGATCGGCCGACTGCTGCTCCAAAGTAGCCTGCATTTCCCGCAGTTTCTTGGCCTCCTCTTCCATCTCTGCCACGCGGCGCTTCATGGCCGTAATCTCTTCCTAAGACACAGCAACACACATGGTCAGTTTTTCTGCTTCTCTTTTTTCTTTCTTTCTTTCTTTCTTTTGTATGTGTGTGTGTGTGTGTGCCCTTGCTCATTCCCAGACACGTAGTTTCTTTCTTCTCCTCATTGCCATGTGCGGTATTTTCGCCAGGATGAGAATTTAGAACCCACCTCTTCAGCGGCCGTCATGTCGGTCTCGGGCTCCTGACCTGCAGCCTGTGCGACGAGCTTCTCCTCTGTCTGGTTCGCGTCTGACATGGTTGAGTTTCGCGACGTGTCTGTAGGTGTGTCCGAGGAGGGGTAAATCTAGATGCAAAGTGGTTAGTGAGCATGATCTCAAGAAGCTGGGTTCTGTCTGTTGAAAGCGAATCATGCTTTGTTTGGACCAAGAAAGGGACAACGGGCAGACCGAAAGCCTCGGCCTCGAAATTAAGGGCTGCGCATTGCCGCCAGCTGGCTGATGACAAGGCACATTCTCTTGTTTGTCAAGATTGCGGCGCAAAACGGCAGGGTGTTTTGACAGGAAGGGTGAAAACTCACGAATGAATTTTCTGGCACAAATTTCTCTGCAACGCTGGGAAGTTGAAGATAAATTCGACGCGCTGTGACTTGAACGACTGAAAGAAGCAGGCGAAACAGGCGAAACAGGCACAACAGATTGAGGGAAATGCCGTGGCGACGAGGATGATGCTGGCCTGAGCGAAAGGTGGGAAGCTTTGCTGATCAGTCTGGTGTAATTATTTAAGCCGAGATGGAGCACTCGATGCTATGCTCAGAGCTTGCTATGCTAGGCTGGATGGGGCCGGAGTTTATCCACCACAACGGCCGACCGACGGGGCCATTTGGAGTATGAGGCTCTGGGGCAACATGCAGGCTGAATCCATTCGAGTTATTTACGGGGTACCGGGTGGGTCCACGGTTTGATTGATGCCGGTTTTAATAACTGGGCCTTTTCTTTTGGGTTTCCGATGCATTTCAAAGTTTTTGTTTGGCAGATTTCACGCGGACACGGGCGCGATGATTGGAGTCAAACAGCACTCCGCACACACAAGACATTGCTGCCTGTCTCCAACTGAAAACCACTTATTACTACAATCAGTCGTTTACACGTCTCGTGGGAAGCTGGAGGAGAAGCCCGGAGGTCACGCGGCCCACTTCGTTTACGCTGCGTTGACATCATCATTGTCACTTGCCGCTTCATCTCATCGGAGCATTGCGACATTATGCCCTGCCATCCAGGAAGTGATGATGACCATCGTTTAGACAGTCATTCCTCTCAGGCAGGGGGGGGGGGCTTGCTCAAAGCTTGGTCCCTTGAAAAAGGTGACATCGCCGCGTCGTATCCCGTTTCATGGATTCTCCAGTATCTAACCTGGCCAATTTGACGTCCGAATCAACAACGGACGCTTTCTCTCATCCTCATATACTATACTTTCCTCACGTTATCAAGCTATCTAGATGCACAGATTATACTCTTCGTACTAATAAGACCCCCGTAGCATGCACAACTTAAACCCCCACCACCACCACAGGCAACATCGCCAGGATCGGTTGATAATGGCCGACCCAGCGATTGCCCCCCTGCTCCCACCTCTTGATGAGCCGACATCGCTGTCAAGCCTGGAACCAGACGCAACCCGTCGCTTGCTTCATCATTTTCAACGTGTTCGTCGCCATGGTCGAGTCCTGTTGTCGTCTCGCAAGAAGCATTTCCTTGTCTTGTTCATTGTGGCTCTGGACGTAATGGCCCTGCTGGCTAATATCTTCCTTGAATTGATTGCCTGTGAAATGCACCGGGATAACGAGCCATGGGTCGAGAGAGTGACGAACGAATTGGAAAATCTCGGTCTTATGTCAAGCACTCTGTTCATGGTTGAGCTGGCGGCTTGTTTGTTCTCATTTGGAATCAGGTATGTTTGATGCTGGTGTTACATCTGTGGGAGAGCAGATCGGCCCTCAGAAACAAATGAGCTGATTTCTGCACTGATAGCTATCTTTCGTCATGGTTTCACTTGTTTGACGCAATGGTGATTGTGCTGAGCTTCGCCATTGATTTTGCTTCTCGGGGTCTCAAAGTCCATCGGTTCTCTTGTGGTCGTTTTGCGGCTGTGGAGGCTGGCCAAGATCTCGGAAGAGGTGATCTTGGGCGCCACGGAGAGGTTGGAACTAATGGAACAGCAGTTGGTGGAACTGGAACACGAGAACACGGCGCTGAAGCAACAACTGGGTACGGAGTCGCAGGAGCACTCTGGTTCACGAGTAAATCATGCCATGGGCAACTTTCACGTCGACGCTTCATTCGCATGAAGCAGTTGGATACCTGATATTTACTACCACCAGCTTTTGCCAGCAGCAAAGCTGTTAATTGTATTGACGCTATGATGAAAATCCTACCCCTCCTGTTTATGACACTGGAGATTGAGGAAGAAAAACCAAAGCCACGGGCCGTTGCACCCGGACTAATGCAAATGCCCACATCCTGCCCCCAAGAAAAACGCCGATTGATGCCTATGCTAGCTCCCATGTCCATTGTTGCCAAATATGTGCCATCCTGCTCAAATGTACTATAGAAACCTTGCACCATTATCCTTCATGATCTTGGTCTTGACATGATCTCTGCTTACACCATTCCATCAAGCATGTCGACTTCTCTTTCCTCCATTAACAGATGGGTCCTTGCCTCCCAGACAACCACCAAAGAAGTCATCGAAATCCCATCGACGTTTAGCCCCTGCCCCTTTGCCCAGATGTCCCGCGCCGCGGGAGCCCGATTTCGAGTTGTGTCCGTTCAGTCGTGACTTTGAGCCCCGTCCTGATGACAGTGATTGAACGTCACGGGATCGAGAGTCTGAGAGGTCTAAAGTGGCAATGTTGGGATAAGGATGTGATGATTGGAACGTAAAATTTTCCTGTGACGGTACGACGATAGACATCGGTTCTTCAGGGATCGAAACAACGTTTGGTGGGGGGGACTCTGCTCGTTTAGGGGCCACTGGCTGTGGCTCGACGCTGGTTCTCGTCATCTCGGGAGACGACATTCGCTCGGTACGCTCAATCTCATCCTCACTTTCTGTGTTGTGTTGCTGGCCTGCATCACGTCCGTCGAGACGCTCCGTTGCCCATTTCCTAATTGACCAACCTTCTCCGTCCTTAAGACCAAGATTTTCTTTGTCAAGAAACGCCAGAAGGTCGTCTAAACAATCCTGATAGCCTTCGGTTCTCGCCCTGGATTCGGCCAAAGCTGAAGTCTTGTACAATTTGGTGACAGAGAGCGCTGCGGCTTTGAAGACGTCGAGAAGTTGCTCTGGTGTTTCGGCAGAGAGGTGTTGTTTTCCGGCGGAAGTGTGTTGGCCGCCGACGGCTCGAGATGACTCCATGATGGCGGAGGATTCTAGACAGATGAAAATAAACACAGAGGACTGGGGTTCATGTTAGCAAACAGGCTGCATTATGTCGTGGCTGATGCCCAGTGCCTCAGCTTACCTACAGGGTGCGCTGTTCAGAGGCGCACTGTGATCTCAGCTGAAGGAACCCCGCGGGTGACTCAAGACTTGAGATAAATTTCCGAAGCGTTGTCGGATCGAGGGCAAAAGTGAGTTTCGACTGTGGTGGAGAAGCACCGCAGAGTGTTGATAGTGATTCTGATCGCTGCTGTAGTCGGTGATTTTGTCGCTCGTGGCGTGAGGGGGATGCTGATATCGGGATTGTTGCCGCTTTTCCATGCTTTGACAGGCAAAAGTTGTTGACATGTCATGTGGTTCCGTACGGCAAGTGGGGTGGATACTGCTCAGGCACGGACTGCCACGTGATATCGATGTGTAAAGTCGATAAACGGAGTGTGCAGCTTTTCGACAGGAGCCTGAACTTGGATGTACTTTTGGGGATTGAATATCACAAAAAAAATCAATCAAGAACCCGAAGCCTCTTCAAGATATATGTCACATGCTGTGTACTTAGGAAGTAATACAATATGTGAAACAAGAATGAGGTGACCACCTTCGGTAGCAGAATACAGTGACGTCGCCCGCAATCTGGACAGCGTGGTGGGCGCGTGGTGGGCGCGTGGTGGCAGCCAAGGGCGGGCTCAGTCAGCTTCACCACTCATCGTACTGCCTTTCTAGAGGGGAGTGGATCTCTTGCAGAACGTATAAGCACGCGCTACCTAGCCCCAATGCCGACCCCCGGCCTTTGATGGGCACGTACGGACTAGAGGGACTTGCATTTGGCACCTTTTCCAAAGCAACGTCTGCCTACTCCAACTTTAGAATTCAACACATTGGTCGACAAACATTCGACAACGGTAGTTCTGACATCGACTTGCATCAAATTCTGAAGCTCCAACTACTCGAACCAACACAAACTTGAAAGTTACCCCGTCGCATAGGCGATAGCCGCCTTCAACGCGTCTTGTACATACTTGGTCGCGTTGAGAGGTTGGAAATTTCCACGGCTCACCATGGCTCCACGACCACGAGCCAGCGGCGTTGATACCGAGGCGTCCATGTCAGACGCGCCCGAGTATCATCGTGGGGAGGAAATGGTAAGTGACCCCGACAAGTTTCGCGATACAACCACGGCGGCAACGGCACTGATAAGAACAACTACGCAGGAGGTGGACGAAACACCCGACTACACAGACTCAGATACCAACCCCAACACCACAGCAAGCAGCGTTGTCGGGGATCCTCTCTCAGATGGGAGAAAGAAGCGATCAGAAGCGAATCAATTGCGACGAAGCATTTTCGGCAGGAAACACGACCGTCTTGGGGAATCAAAGGTGCGCAACGCGCTTTGTACCATCAGAGACCACCTTCAGATTTTCGCCGCTCCAAAACCTTAGACTGACCAATCGTCACAATTCAGGAAGATGATACTATTCGAAGATTTCGCTATCTCCTCGGTCTGACCGATCTGTTCCGTCACTTCATCGAGACCAATCCCGACCCGAAGATTCGAGATATCATGGCCGAGATCGATCGCCAGAACACTGAAGCAGCCAAAAACAAGAAGAGCGCAACTAGACAAGGTGGTGCCTCTGCTGACCGCCGTCGACGAACCGAAGCCGAAGAAGACGCCGAACTTCTCAAGGACGAGAAACACGGAGGATCTGCCGAGACGGCGTTCCGCGAATCGCCACACTTCATTCAAGGGCAAATGAGAGATTATCAAGTTGCTGGTCTGAATTGGCTCATTTCATTGCACGAAAATGGCATTTCAGGCATTCTTGCTGACGAAATGGGTCTTGGCAAGACTTTGCAAACCATATCGTTTCTTGGCTACCTTCGGCACATCGCGGGCATCACCGGCCCACACTTGATTGTCGTTCCCAAGTCAACATTGGACAATTGGAAGCGAGAGTTCGCCAGGTGGACGCCAGAGGTCAACGTTTTGGTGCTCCAGGGTGCCAAGGAGGAGCGTGCCAATCTCATCAACAAGCGCTTGGTGGATGAGAAGTTCGATGTGTGTATCACCAGTTATGAGATGATTTTAAGGGAAAAGGCTCATCTGAAGAAATTCGCCTGGGAATACATCATCATCGACGAGGCACACCGCATCAAGAACGAGGAATCTTCTTTATCCCAAATCATCAGACTGTTCCAGTCTCGAAACCGGCTTCTCATTACCGGTACACCGTTGCAGAACAACCTCCATGAGCTTTGGGCACTACTGAATTTCTTGTTGCCTGACGTGTTCGGTGACGCTGAAGCCTTCGACCAGTGGTTCTCCGGGCAGGACCGCGACCAAGACACTGTTGTTCAGCAGCTGCACAAAGTGTTGCGACCCTTTTTACTGCGACGTGTGAAGAGTGATGTGGAAAAGAGTTTGCTTCCGAAAAAGGAGGTCAACGTGTATCTGGGCATGTCTGAGATGCAAGTCAAGTGGTATCAAAAAATTCTTGAGAAGGATATTGACGCTGTCAACGGTGCTGGCGGAAAGCGGGAGTCCAAAACCCGACTTCTCAATATCGTCATGCAGCTCCGAAAATGCTGCAATCATCCATACTTGTTTGAAGGCGCCGAGCCAGGTCCGCCGTATACCACTGATGAGCACTTGGTTTACAACGCTGGCAAGATGGCCGTCTTGGATAGACTCCTCGCCCGTCTTGAGAAGCAAGGGAGCAGGGTCCTCATTTTCTCGCAGATGAGCCGTTTGCTTGACATTCTCGAAGATTACTGTGTCTTCCGCGAATACAAGTACTGCCGTATTGATGGTGGTACAGCTCATGAAGACCGAATCGCTGCTATCGATGAGTACAACAAGCCAGGGTCTGAGAAATTTGTATTTCTGTTAACGACTAGAGCTGGTGGCCTCGGTATCAATTTAACGTCTGCCGATATTGTCATCCTTTACGACAGTGACTGGAACCCTCAAGCTGATTTGCAAGCTATGGATCGTGCTCACCGTATCGGACAGACCAAACAAGTTGTTGTATATCGATTCGTGACCGACAATGCTATTGAGGAGAAGGTTCTGGAGCGTGCGGCTCAAAAGCTGCGTCTCGATCAACTTGTCATTCAGCAAGGTCGCGCACAAGCTGCAGCGAAGGCAGCAGCAAATAAAGACGAACTCTTGTCCATGATCCAACATGGTGCCGAGAAGGTGTTTCAGTCCAAAGGCTCGACGGGCGACTTGGGTAAGAAAACGCTCGACGACGACGATATTGACGCCATTCTCAATCAAGGTGAATCGAGGACCAAAGAACTGAACGCAAGATACGAAAAACTCGGTATCGATGATTTACAAAAGTTCACATCTGAGTCCGCGTACCAATGGAATGGCGAGAACTTTGCCAACATCAAGAAGGACGTTGGTATGACCTGGATTAATCCCGCAAAACGTGAGCGCAAGGAGCAATCCTACTCCATGGACAAATACTTCAGACAGGCCATGTTTCCGAACCCCAAGGGCGATGGCAAACCGAAAGCACCCAGAGCCCCCAAACAGACCCCTGTTCAGGATTACCAATTCTACCCACCTCGTCTCCGCGATCTTCAAGACCGAGAAACAGCCTATTACAGAAAGGAGATTGGTTACAAGATCCCTCTCCCCGATGGCGATGATGGTAACCTTTCTGAGCGGGAAGCCGAGCGGGCTCTTGACCAGCAAGAAATTGACAACGCCACTCCTTTGACGGAAGAAGAAAAGAAGGAAAAGGAAGAACTTTCAACACAAGGCTTCGGCAACTGGAGCAGAAGAGACTTCCAGCAGTTTGTTAATGGCTCAGGAAAATACGGACGCCACGACTACCAGGGCATCTCGAATGAAATTGACAGCAAGACACCTTCAGAAATCAAGGCCTATGCCAAGGTATTCTGGCAGCGGTATACCGAAGTCGCCGACTACACCAAGTCCATCAAGGTAATTGAAGATGGTGAAGAGCGCATGCGAAAAATCGAGAACCAGCGCAAGTTGTTGCGAAAGAAGATGTCGCAATACAGAGTGCCCCTGCAACAGCTCAAGATCAACTACTCGGTTTCCACTACGAACAAGAAGGTGTACACCGAAGAAGAAGATCGCTTTCTGCTGGTGTTGCTCGACAAGTATGGAATTGACTCGGAAGGGCTGTATGAGAAGATGCGTGACGACATCCGCGAGTCACCTCTTTTCCGGTTCGATTGGTTCTTCCTGAGCAGAACACCCACTGAATTATCTCGCCGCTGCACGACCTTGATCACCGCCATCGTCAAAGAGTTCGAGGACGTACCGGCGCGTGGGTCCAACGGGGCAAATGGAAAGACGAAGCGCGAGCCTGATGATGAGAACGATGAGGACAGCGTTCTTGGTGCACCTGCTAAGAAGAAGACTAAGAATGGAGTCAAGGTACGCTGCCGCCCCAAGCCATGTTCCGCGTCAACGACAAGTTACACTAACAGACCCTTGCAGAATAAAGCTCTCGACAACGTCAAATCTAGCAAAGCCAGCTCTACAGCCCCTTCGCGTGCCTCGAGCGTCGCCTCAACCGGATCAAACCACACTTCAAAAGGCAAGAAGGGCAAGAAGAGAAAGTAAAATGCTCCTACAAGTACAAAGTTCGATAATGGAGTGTGAAAAAAGTTTGTTTTATCTTGTGGATGCTACATGGAGGAATGGTGTTGGAATCGGACATTCAAGGCAGGCTTTTCATACTATATAGATGTACGGCGTTACTCTTGTACAGAGTCGTGGGTGAGGGGGATGGATAGGGGGGTTTCTTTTTATAAATACAAAAGGCAAGATGTAGGTATGCAAGAAGGCAGAATACATATGTGAATTTCTATTTGTGTCGTCAACTAACAAGTATCATCTTCATCGCATTCCCCATTGTCCCAAGCTATTTGGAAAAGCCGGGCCTCAGCATACCACGTAGCAATTGATGAGTAGTACCAACACCATTCGAATGAACTTGACGAGACGCAGTTTGAGAATATGAATTGAATTCCACACATCAACCGATTTGCTCCCATAACCCCCCCCCCCCCCCCAACCTATCTGCCGTCTTCTCCTCTTTCGCAGCCCATCACGAAAGAGCCTTGGAATCAGCAACATGTAAGGATATAACATGGATGACAGACAAGATACAAAAAAGAGAGGACCCAGCTTCTCTTTTCTCTTTGTTGTTCGTTCCTAACGGCGCGTCTTCCCCCTAGATTGTTTGTTCACTTTTTCATTTCCTAATAATCTCTTTTTTTCTACATCTTTCTTTTTGTAGGAACACTTTATCTTCCTAGGTAATTGTACCGACCCCACAAAAATGAACGGCAGTACCGTACTTGTATTCCGTCCTGAAACGCCAAACTATGCAAGCAGACTAGGGAAAAGACACGCCCTTTGCGGTGAAGAATTAACTGCCTGCATCGGAGGGGAGATCCTTCCGTTATTTTAGGCGCAACCACCGACTTATCCCAACTTCTTCCCCGTCTATGCTAAGTCGTAATCTGTGGGAGTGTGGGGTGCTTTCCCGCGTAAATTTCGTTGGGCCACTATCTTCTCCCCTTCTTCATTCTCGTCTTGAATTTTGCTTCGTGGTTTTTTTTTTTTTTTTTTTTGGTAGTTGCCCTCTTGATTGTTGGTCTACTGCATTCGGTTGATTCGTTCTCTCTCGACTTCATACAGGAAATCATAATATCCCTTGTCGAAGTGGTGGACGCGGACGTAGCCGTCTTCCCCGCCGCTTGCGTAGCTCTTTCCGGTGGGGTCGGCGGCGACGGTGTTGAGAGGACCGAAGTGGCCGCGGACACGACCGACCTCGTCCTCGAAAATTTTGTGGTAGAAACGGGCTTCGAATTTACCCTGGCGGGCGGAGGTTCGGGTGACATCCATGGCGGCCTGGCCACCACCCAGGATGACAAAATCCTTCTTGGGGGTGATGGTTGCGCTGTTGAGAGGGGTATCGGCGGGGTAAGTCTTCAGGACGGTCAAGTCGCGGGCAGCAATGAGCTGCAAGGAAGTTTTGGTTAGTGTTGGTGATTCATTGGAAGGGGCAACGTTGTGCATATATTGTTGACCGCCTGGGGGGGACGTGATCTCACCTTGGCGTTCTTGTCCTTGCAGGCGGTGATGAAGTAGGTGCGGTCAGTAGACCACTGAAGGTCGGTGATAGCGTTGTCGAGCTCGTGGATGGGGACATTGTCCAGGAGATCACCAGTCTTTCCGTCATACTGGCTGACGCTGCCATCCTCGTGACCGGCAATGATGTACTTGTCCATGTTGCTCCAGCCAGCGACAGTGGCCTTGGATTCGTCACAGACAATGGTGAGGATCTTCTCGTCGCTCTGCTCGGCATCGATATCGGGGTTGATATCGACGACGACAATATTACTGAGGTATCCCATACGCTTTTCCGTGACACCAAGAAGCTTGGTGCCGTCCTCGTTGAACTCGACACGCTTGACTGCAGTGGGGAACTCCCAGGTCTTGAGGCAGCGGCCAGTCTTGACGTCCCAAAGACGCATGGTGTTGTCGGCGGAGCCAGAGGCGATCATGGTGGTGGTAGGGTCGACATCGACAGTCCAGATAGCACCGACATGGCCGTGGTAGGTCCCAAGACGCTCGCCATTGTGCGAGAACCACGCGCAAATCTGCTGATCCTTGGAGACGGAGAAGATGATATCGCCATCGAGATTGTAGCTATTTTCCAAAACAAGAGAAACAAAGTTAGTAGAAATAGCTATGGAAAAAAAGGTATGTCCCTATGCGCAGAACTACTTTATCGCTGCACTCTTTCCAGTTGATGCCAAAAAAAGTTCGCGACCGACGGAGAGGGGGGCCATTCCGAAGACTGCGAGGGGAGGGGAGGGGAGGTGGAAGGAGGAGCGCGAAAAGTCGTACCGAATTTGGGTGAGCGCACGCTCGTGCCCAGAGAGAAGAATAGGTCTCATGTTGGGCTTTCGGCTGTGATGACTTGCTCTCGTTCTCTCGACCTTTGAATTGCAAAAGAGCTCGGCTGGACGAGGGAATATGGGCCAGCTGGAACCTAGGCGTGCGTTTGGATGAGGCTTGTCGCAGTGGGCTTCTTTGAATTTTTGGCGATTGTGCGTTTTGGTGGGGCAGGATGCCTGGACGGGGTAGCGGGGGGTCATACAAAATTAGTACGTGGCTCTTAGTCTGATTTGGATGTCACGCTCTGGGAGACACCACACCCTTTTGAATTCTGGCACCGGCCAGGCAGCCAAGATTTGCGTACATAATGCCAACTTACTTACAGCGTCGTCATCCTCTGTCAACGCTGAATACGCCAAAGTCGGCCGGCCGTGCTTTTCGTACTCTAGCCCCTTTGCCACACTGAATCTTCAGTAGGAAAATTTCTTGTCCGGAATACTAATTTTGACCGAAACTGGCAACACTGCGAGGAATGATTACGAAAAATGCATCTCCATCAGTATTGCTGGCAACATGTACAACAGCTTGGACGCTTTCACGTTTCTTCTGCACTTCTATTGATGCTCTATGGCTAAAAAAAAACACAGCCGAAGTCTTTGCCTAGGATTCCGTACGACAAAAATGCTGGTATTTTCGGCGTCCTGGCACTTCGAGAGGCTCAGAAATCTGGTAGTATACGATCTTGGTACTGGACAATGGCAAAGAGACACAATTCATCAATTACTCAAGTGTTTTTTCCCACCGTTTGCGAACTCGTGTATTATTGTGCTGTCATATTATCACGAGATCTACGATATCATGGTTCGTCGGACAAAGGAGATTTACCGTGCTGGGATGAATGTGGACGCTTTACAACCCATCGTGCCCGATCACCATGTTTCTTTCCATGAGATCATTCGATCCCATGTTGACAAAGAAGCCTTCCAAGGTCTCTGCCGATTCCGAACTGGGCGGACATTGTGTGCTTTGCGCGTCCGTCTTTGACTCAAAAGTCCTTGCAGTTTGCGAGCGCGTGCCTCGCACCCCGTCTGCAAACCTGGGTTATGAAACAAACAAAGTGGAGGGTTCATTTCAGATGAGGAAGGAAGTGTTCACTAATGACATTGCTGAGTCGATGTAGAGGCTGTCTACCATAAGCAGCAACATCTTGAGAAGAAAGGCGTTAATGATCATGCCCGTCTGAACAATGGCGGCCGAGAAGTTGGAGAGCACACCAAACTTCAACAAACTCGGCATCGGAGATGAGGTAGATTACACTTCCATGCCAAAAATGACGGATGGCTTCAAGACCTTTTTGAGACAACTGTCGCTAACTGAACTCACTCCCAGCTCCTTGTCTTCTTCGCTACAGGTTCGGATACCGTATCTACTGCGATGGGCTGGACAGTCAACTTCCTGACTGATAATCAGGCTGTCCAAGCCGAGCTGCGAAGGCTGCTACGCGTCTCCCACGCCAGGGCTCACAACGCAAAACGCCAGCCAGCGGATTCCAAGATTTTTCACACCCACACCCCATACCTCGATGAAGAAGCACTCCGTTGTGCGAGAACAATCCCCACTCTGATGCGCCAAGCTACAGTCGATACTGAGCTCCTAGAATATCACGTCCTCAAGTATACCAACGTCACCTTGGATACCTGGGGTGCGTGTCTGACAGAATCTGCTCTGCCGGTTGCAGAGGAAGCACGTAGCTCATCTAGCCTAGCCCGCAGCCAGCGCGTACCGGGCTGGGACGACAAAGAAGTCACCCAGTTGTTCAAGCCAGAGAGATGGCTCAAGGTGAACATCAGTCCGATGACTGGCCGTGGGGAATTTAACAATGTTGAATACAATTGCACTGCAGGCCCGGTGCTCACTTTCGGTGCAGGCCCTCGAGGCTGTTTTGGAAAACGCCTTGCCTATCTGGAGATGATGATCAGAATGGTCGTACTGGTGTGGGACTTTTTGGACGAGCATGACAACTTCACCACCATGCCCACCCGTCGCTACGTTGAGCTTGAACGTGCAGATTAAGCAGGCGGGAAATGCACATTGTACTCGCACATGGAAAATAACGACCCGGGATTCCCAACACGAAGCCACACCACATGCAGCTGGTGAGTGAACAACACCACAAAACCATGAGGCAAATCAACCAAGAAATGGGCTCAAATCTGCCCAACCAACCCAATCAACCCTGTCATCAGATACCAAAGATAGGCACTGGGACCAAAAACCCTGGGGGCACTCAATCAACCGCATCACCCAACTGACGGTCTAGACCCTGCACTCCGACAATAATCCTCCTTAGCCTCACGCATTCTCACTTCGTACTAAAGAGCGGAACTCATGCATGCGAATAAATGATAACAGACCACTTAATTTAACCTCCGGTTTTCGAAAACGAGAAGATACACCTCGGAGGATCGAGCAGAGAGAGATTGAGGCTGAAAATCAGAATGACACTTACCCATATGCGCACGAACCACCAATTTTTTTCTTTGCCGCCCCCTCGAACCACGTTGTGAAATGTCTTTGAAATCAAGGAAAGCGGTAGTCTTCTGAACAAAATCCCAACCAACCATGGACTCCTTCATGAAGGCTGCCAAGTGGGGGCTTGCGAAAACCGTGGCAGCCGGTCAGCAACAACTCCAGCAGCGACTGGCCAAGTATGAGCAGCCACAGTCACAATAACAGTCGGGAGGCAATCCGTATTCTTCAGGCCAGCATCAATATGGACAGCAGTCTCATGTTCAGTACTACGGAAACTCGAACCAGAACCAGCACCCAAGTCAGGTATTTCCTCCGCCAGTCCCTTTTCAAGTGTGGAATGAAAATCGAGAGAGAAGAAGAGAGCAGAATAGTGACAACCCACATCGTGTAGACTCCTGCCACGCAATATTCGCAGTATCCTCCTCCTCCACCGGGCTCAACGGCTCAGCAAACGCCGTATCAGCAGCATGCGTATTTGGCCCCCTCCGGACATGAAAAGCATCAATATTACGTGCCTCCGGGACAGAACAGCTATGGAAATGGGACAACGGCGCCAAGTCCTTTGGAACATGGATACTCTGCTGTGAGTCCGCAGGGACAGGGACAGTACGGTTCGTATAAAACGCCGCCGCCACCATTACCGCCGAGACCGTATCAGTATTCAAAAGGGGCGAGTAATGCCTCGGTCGGTCAACATTTGGAGGCTAGCGGCTCAGCGACGGCACAGTATTGGCATGGGGAGCAAGCAGCGAACAACATCACTCAGGGAGTTGGTGTACAGTCTCCCGAGCAGCGGGCATCATACAATTGGCCTCCGTTGGGCTCAAACTACTGCAACTTGGCCCCTTCGAATACTTATTGTTCTCCTCCTCCCCAGACAAATTTGAACAACACGCCTGGATCAAGTATAAGCCGAAGTTCTTCGCCGCCTTCTAGTCAGCAGCCATCGAATAATTCACCGTACCTGCGCCCGTCCTCTACCTCTGCTGCCAGCCCTTCGAATACCAATCACGCTTCTCTTAAACAAACTTCAAAGAATCCGACTCAAACAAGCCTCAACCATGGCTCTGCTTCTCGTCGCCCAAGCGCATACTACGCTTCTCCTGTTCAACAGCCGTCAAACAACTCATCTCACCCAGCTTCAGGTCAAGCTGCGATTGATAGCTCATCCGACACGAATTACCTTCCTCTGCAGTCTGCATCTTCGGCCTCTCCTCAACCCAGTCAGACTCATACATATTTACCACCTCTTTCGAGAACTTATTTCCCTCCTCCCCCTTCTGATTCATCGACTTATACGCCAGTGCAACCAGGTCGCGACACCTATGTGTCTCTTGCTCATGCTACTCCTATTCCGCCTCGCACAAATCACAATCTGCAACCGCAATCGGAGCCGCGGCAACATGCTGAGCCGACATCAGTTGCGAATCACTGGGAAAATCGCGCAAGTCAGGCCCAGAATGCTGACCCATCCTCAAACCCGCCTCACCAACCGCAAACAATCTCGAATGGCATACCGGTAGAAGCTCAAGCAAGTGGAAAACCAACGCCTGCCGCGAACAATGATGTGAGCGTTCCACCACCATCGTTGCCAGTAGCTGAGCCAATCCCAAGCCAGCCGGCAGCTGCTTCATCACCGAGTGCTCAGGCATATGCCGCAGGCCTTGCCAATGAAACGAGCTATATGCACCAATCTCTTGTGGGAGATGACTCGGCAGCTGTTATACAGACCATGAGCAATCTTAGTGTCAACAACAAGCAGCGATTTTTGGCTCAATCTCCCCCGGAAAGGGGTTTCTACGATTTTAACGCGTGTAAACTGCCGCCCGTGGTAGCTAGCGGGACCCCGAGGGACGTAGTCCGGTATTGCCCCGAGGATCGCATGGTAGACTACCCCCTATACTGGTATCATCTGCCCGAGGAGCCAGAGTTTCCGATCTGTACAAAATGCCACGAAGAACATATCAAATGACTCCACTTGAGAATCAGTTCAAACGAATCCTAACAGCACCAGGATCTCAGTCAACATGTCGCTTCAGGTCGCCTCGAGTCAAAGATTGTTTATGGAAGCAGGCCCTCCAAACCAGAAATTTGGATAATCTTCAATCATTCATGAAAAGTCGTCTCTCTATCCCCAATTGCAGGGGCCGGGCGACTGTATTGGGCAAGGAAAAGATCAAATGGTATGGGATGGCAAACAATGAGATCAATGGATTCATCGCCTGCGAGGCATGCCACGAGGATCAGATAATTGGGACCTCTTTCCAGTCCCATTTTATGCCCTTCAGGGAACAAGGTCCCAAGGATGAATGGACTTGCAATGCAGCTTTGTCATATATCACTCGGGCCATTGAACAACTGTCCAAGTTTGTGAGCAGTGCGAGCCGTCGACTACTGTATCGGGCATGCGAGGGAAAGGATATCGCCTGGAACGAGGGAGTATGGTTTACAACCCGCCGAAAGATCGACAACTTTCACATCTGCGGGGCATGCTACATGGATAGATTGGAGTTGACGGCTTTTGAGCGCGAGTTCGAACCCGTCAATACCGAAGTCGGATTTGACGTGTGGATGCAGATGATCGGAACCCGGTGGACTTGCAAATTACCGAGTTCGAACATTCCCATGTCCTTTGTTCATGACACCTATCTGGCGAACAAAGACTTTGACGGTTTCTGGAATATGACTTCGGTGGTCAACACGCTTGTGCCGTGTACGGCAAAAGGCATCATCCGAGGCAGCTGGTGGACCATCCCCGGGGGGTGCCCGGATTTCAGTCTGTGTGAAGCTTGCTATAATGGTGTTTTCAGAACCAGCGATCTGAGCAAGTTCCTCGAGCCAGCGACACGGGACCCCGAAAACACGATTGTTTGCAGCTTCTGCCCGGCTGTCCCGCGCTCCAACCAATACATCAGCAAGTTTGCAGAGGCAATGGATCGCAGTGTTTTCAGTTATTACACCGACTACATTAAGACGTTCGCTCATGTCCCAATATGTCCCGGACTGGATCATCGGGAGAATTCAACGTGGTGGGGATACGACCAAGCGCTGTTCTGCCAAGACTGTTACCTCACCTTCGTGGCCTACACCAAACTCGGAGACCACCTACAATACTACGACGCGTCGGACGGACGAGCGCAGATCTGGCAGATATGGTCGCCTCGGATGCGCCAGATGTGGCTGGAAGTGTGCAATGCGGGACCACCGGGATCAGCAGAATCGATTGGGGCCTTGGACAAATTCAAGGCGTTTGGAGAACGACGACTTCAGATCTTCAATCAGACGGTCCCTCGCATCAAATTCATCAAGGGCATGAAGGAGATGAAGATGATGAACGCGATGCAGCAGGGCCAGCTGAGTCTCATGTACGCTGGCATGAACAGCATGGCTGTGCTACCTGACACGACGGATGGTTACGAGCATGGGAACAGCTCGGTGGGATGGTTTGAGACGGAGCATGGGGCAACTGGAGCGCAGATGTTCAACAATATGCAGGCTGGATTTGCGGATGCCAATAGGATGGATGAGTGGACGCAGATCTTTCAATTGCAGATGATGTGGTCTGAGGTGGAGTGATGAATGGAGATGCTGTTCCGAATAGAATGAAGTTACAAACGTTGAGATTAAGCACAGGTATTAGTGATGATGATGATGATGATGATGATGATGATGATGATGATGATGATGATGATGATGATGATGATGATGATGATGATGATGGTTGATGGTGACATTCTTTCGTGTAGTTGGGAGCCGGACAACCGGTGACTTCGACCAGAGCTCCAGATACATCGTCGAAGTCTAATGCTCGATTGCATCATGCTACGGGCTCTGAGAGCGTGAATGAGGGCAGATGGCCAAATCGGACATGGCTGTCGGAGTTGATTGCACAGCCCATTGGATCATGAGAGGCTTCCCACCGAGTTGACGTGACGTGTGCTCGTGGGGCCTAGCTCGCCGCAGATCGGCCGTCTTGATGGATCTGTCCGTGCAAGGGACAAATAAATGATAGTGGGAGGGGTAGCCATCGCTGCGATGCAAGTAAAATACGGCTTAGGGAGTCTCGGGATCATGGATCGGACGGACGGAGCCTTGTTTCTTTGAGAAACGCTATTGGCTGGGTGTTTCCTTCTTCCGCAGCTCCCATTCCCTTCGTAGTTTAATCCGTACCGCAAACAGCTTACGTATCAATAAGTTAGCAACTCTCCCCAAATCCCGGGCGAAAAAAGATTCAACACGCCGCAGGGCGGGCCTATATGGGCAGGGCAAACACGAGACGCATTGAGAAGGACAGCTTGGGAGGGAAAAAAAAGCACTCACGGCTGATGGACGCCTTGCACCCCATAAATTAAGCTGATTCGGAATCGACGCTCGACTTGCGCTGCACCTGCACCTGCAGAATTCTCATCGCCAAAAAAAAACAACTCGACTCGCCATGGCTCCTCACATGGCGCATCATCATGTGTGCTTATCCCGGGTAGCAGCAGCTCGTGCCGCTTATTCTTCTTCTCACCTGCAGTCGCAGTGGTGCCATCTATTCCATAATAGTCCCTGTTCCACCCTCATCAATGTCATCAATGAGCAGCTCCCGCATAGTCCCGGCACCTCCGCCCACATGCACCGCCAGAGAGGCGCCGCTGTACATGTACCACCACTAGAATTATCTGCGGCCCCGCGGCTCAAAGTGCCATCTTCAAGTCCTCATCGTTCCACCGCAGCACCTCCCCCCTCGTCTGCTGCTGTTTTTGCCTTTCTTCGTCGCTCTGCCCGTCTGGGTTTCTCATCCTCTCCCTCTCAATCCGCTTCTCTTTGCTGCAGGACCTTCATGACAACTGCAGCCATGTCTGCCCGCATCTTGGACGGCACTGCCATCGCCAAGAGTATTCGCGAGAGAATCGGGGCCGACATTGCCCAAAAGCAGCAACTCAACCCCCGCTACAAGCCATCTCTCAAGATCATCCAAGGTGCGCAATTCGTACCCTCCTTCTCGTGACATTACTCTGGCACGGTTTACTGACACTACATTGATGGATTAGTTGGCGAACGTTCTGACTCTTGTTCGTTTCATCCCGCCTAAATCCTTTTTTTTTTTTTTTTCGTTCCCATCCCGCACCGACCCCTCCCCCGCAATCATGACGAAGCATACTCGCAGCTGACCCAACCAATTCGCATCATCTGCAGCCACATATGTGCGCATGAAGCTTAAAGCTGCCGCCGAGGTATGATCCAAGAGACGTTCTTTTCAAAATATCGTCCAGTGCTTCTAACTAACCCTTCTCGCCGATGTCAGGCTGGTGTCGCTTGCGAGCTCATCCAATTCCCTGTCGACATTTCCGAGGTCGAGTTGCTGGACCAGATCCGCCGTCTGAACCACGATCCCGCCGTCAACGGAGTTCTGGTGCAATTGCCCCTTCCCTCAAGTATTTCCGAACGCAACATTACTTCTGCTGTCGCCGACGAGAAAGACGTCGATGGCTTCGGCACGAACAACATCGGCGAATTGGCCAAGCGCGGTGGTGCCCCCATATTCACCCCGTGCACCCCCAAGGGTGTCATGTTCATGCTGAAGGAGGCCGGTATTCAGATTGCGGGCAAGACGGCAGTCGTTCTCGGCCGCAGCAACATTGTTGGCGGCCCTGTCAGCTATCTTTTGCGTCATGCTGATGCAACCGTCGTCGTCTGTCACTCCAAGACTCAGAACATTGAAAACCATCTCAAGCACGCCGACATCGTCATCGCAGCCATTGGTCAACCTCAATTCGTCAAGGCCGAGTGGCTGAAGGAGGGAGCCGTCGTAATCGATGTCGGCACCAATTTCATCCCTGATGCCTCGAGGAAGAGTGGCCAGCGTATGGTTGGAGATGTCGATTTCGAGGGCGCCTCCAAAATTGCTTCCGTAATTACTCCCGTTCCTGGTGGCGTTGGCCCCATGACAGTAGCAATGTTGCTTCAGAACGTGGTAGAGGCTGCAGACTTCTTCTTCGAGAAGGAAAAATTGAGGAGGACGATCCCTCTGCCGCTCAAGCTGAAGACATTTGTGCCATCCGATATTGCCATTTCTCGCGACCAGACACCCAAGCAAATCACCAGCATTGCTGCCGAGGTGGGCATTGCTCCCCATGAGCTGGAGCCGTACGGAGCCTACAAGGCAAAGGTTGACCTTGACCTGCTCAAGCGTCTTGAGCACCGCAAAAATGGACGATATGTCGTGGTTACCGGAATTACACCAACGCCCCTCGGCGAGGGCAAGTCTACAACAACCATGGGTCTTGCGCAGGCCCTGGGAGCACACCTGGGACGATTGACGTTTGCCAATGTCCGTCAACCCAGCCAGGGTCCGACTTTTGGGATCAAGGGAGGAGCCGCTGGTGGTGGCTACAGTCAAGTCATCCCTATGGATGAGTTCAACCTGCATTTGACTGGCGATATCCATGCCATAACAGCAGCCAATAACTTGTTGGCTGCTGCCATTGAGACGAGAATCTTCCACGAAAACACACAGAAGGATGGTCCTCTTTATAGACGACTTGTGCCAGTCAAGAATGGAGCACGAAAGTTTGCTCCCGTCATGTTCCGCCGCCTGAACAAGTTGGGCATCGACAAGACTAACCCTGATGAACTCACCGAAGACGAGATCCGACGATTTGCTCGCCTCGATATCGACCCTGATACCATCACCTGGAGACGAGTTTTGGATGTCAATGATCGCCATCTGAGAGGCATCACCGTCGGCACTGCCCCGACAGAGAAGGGACAATCTCGCGAGACGGGCTTCGACATCTCTGTTGCCAGCGAATGCATGGCCATTCTAGCGCTCAGCAGTAGCTTGGCCGACATGCGTGAACGCCTTGGCCGCATGGTCGTCGCCACATCCCGCAGCGGCGACCCCGTTACCTGCGACGATATTGGAGCCGGCGGTGCGTTGACAGCTCTCATGAGGGACGCCATCAAGCCCAACCTTATGCAAACCTTGGAGGGTACTCCCGTGTTTGTCCATGCTGGTCCATTCGCCAACATTAGCATTGGGCAGAGCTCCATCATTGCCGATAAACTTGCTTTGAAGCTGGCAGGTACCGAGCCTGACGAAAACCACGGCGACTCCGCGGGGTTTGTGGTTACGGAGGCTGGGTTTGACTTCACAATGGGCGGGGAGCGTTTCTTCAACATCAAGTGCCGCACATCAGGGCTCGTCCCGGACGTGGTGGTGGTTGTTGCCACCGTTCGTGCCCTCAAAGTTCATGGAGGTGGTCCCCCCATCGCGCCCGGCGCTCCCCTCAACCCCGTGTACAAGGAGGAAAATGTTGACATATTGCGGGCTGGCTGCGTGAACCTGAAGAAACACATCAGCAATGCCAAGTCGTTTGGCATCCCCGTTGTCGTCGCCATCAACAAATTTGCCACGGACACTGAAGCTGAGATCGCCGTCGTGCGTGAAGAGGCCTTGTCTGCGGGCGCCGAGGACGCCATCCTCGCCGATCACTGGGCTCAAGGTGGCAAGGGGGCTGTTGATTTGGCTCGCGGCGTCGCTGCCGCCATTGAAAAGCCAAAGGAGCTGAAGCTGACTTACGGTCTTGATGGCACTGTGCAAGAGCGCATCGAGGCCATCGGCCAGAAGATGTACGGTGCCGCCAACGTTGAGCTTAGCGAGCTGGCCCAGAAGAAGGTTGATACCTACACCAAGCAAGGTTATGGTAACTTGCCCATTTGCATTGCCAAGACGCAATACTCTCTGTCACACGACCCTGATCTGAAGGGCGCCCCCACTGGATTTACTGTTCCCATTCGGGACGTTCGCATGGCTGCAGGTGCTGGATATCTGTAAGTGCACACGCCGCCAAGACGACAATGTGTGTGCCGTTGCGCGATCTGTTCCCGAGACTAACATGCTCAACAGTTATGCACTGGCCGCTGACATTCAGACGATTCCGGGATTGCCCACAGCCCCAGGATACCTCAACGTTGACGTAGACACGGAGACTGGTGAGATTGACGGGCTCTTCTAGAGAGCTGAGCGGCGTTCTTTGTCCTGAAGCATTTGTTTAGACGCATATTTCAAGGCGTATGGTTGCCATGAATGCACACCTGCCATGAAAATTGTCCTCCGCTCAACGTAGTACGGCAACTGGCAGACTTGCGAGGAAGGGTAGCGAGATGATTTATCCTGGGAATTCAACACAATTTGGCGCGGGCTGACAGGCATTCTGTTTCGTTTCGTCTGTTCATATTTCGGGAATTTTTTTAATCATGATATGTGTAGATGACAAGGTGGAACACAAGCTTGCACTACGTTGGTTGAACGAGGCCCACGCACGCACGCACGCACGCGTCGTCTTGGCTCGGATGGGCTCCAGGCCGAGCGCCCAATGGGAAGATTCTCGTCGGATCGGAAATTTGATTGATCTACTTCCGGATCTGGTCCAGGTCGAGCCTGCCTGTGCACACCCGCCCCCACATGGGCCCGGGACTCTCGATAGCCGGCGCTAAACGTCGGTCGAAATCGGCATGGAACGTTTGGATTTCTCAACATCCAACATCGGGCGGCACGGGCTGTCTGAGCCTTGAGGACCTACTGGAGCTAGAGTCTCGGGCAGTCGCCATGCCGGCGGATTGCGTTCGGGCTCGCTCGCTCAGGCGACAGGCCGACCGAATGCCTCCCATCTTCGTCCCGTCGCCACACGACCACCCCTTTGTCTCGCTCTTTGTTTCATGGTACTGTACTCTGGTCGCCGGGTTTGATGCTCTGGAGTCTCTCGTTCTGCACATGGATTTATGAACCCGACATCTGTCAACATACATGGCATTGGAGGAGCAACATCTTTGCGTCGGTTCAAACACAGCAAACAGACAAGCCGTATCTGGTAGCAGTCTCGCCTCGTCTCATCTCGTCTCGTCTCGCCTCGTCTTGCCATTGGGGCAGAGCCAACTGCCGCCATGTTGCAGAAGGTCCTGCTTGTCTTGGGGGCTGCCTTTGCCTACGCCGTCTTCAGTTTCATCTCGGGGCTGCGGCGGAACATTGCTATCGCAAAGACGACCAATTTGCCCTATGTTGTCGTCCGTAAGTAAAAATACCCCTTGATCACCCACTCAGGAGAGGCAATTGCGTGATGATATGCGTCGAAAAAAAAAAAACCCCTGACAAATACTGCAGCTTGCGACCAACTAGCCAGGCATTGGTTGGTGCTTGGCCATGCCTACGCGAGAATACTACAATTCTTTCCCAAGTCATGGTGGGATAACTGGTTAGAGTAGGTTCACCACCCCCCCCTCCCCCCCCCTCTCTCGGAAGAAGAAAGAACGAGAAAAGGTGGCAATTCGTCAGTCAGAACGATGTGACCTGACACCGCAGTTCTTAGCCTCATGGTTCCCGATTCCTCCTATCAGCTGGACTTCGAACGCTTCACGCGACATGGCGACGTATTTCTATTCGTGTCTTCATCTTCCATCACAGTACAGGTGGCCAACGCCGAAGCTATCCGTCAGATTATCACACAGAGGGAAAAATTCCCGAAGCCATGTCAAATCTACAGCATGCTGAGGCAATTCGGCGAGAACGTTGTCACGACAGAAGGAGCCGTGTGGAAGGCACATCGCAAGGCCACATCCGCGACTTTCAATGAGACGAACTCGGCCTTGGTTTTCCGCGAAATCATCGTGCAAACGAACGGAATGATTGGCAATTGGGTCGACAGCCTTGGCAAAAGAGACGAGCCTTTGACGACCGTTTCGGCGGACATAACAAGACTCACCATCAATGTGATCAGTTACGTTGGGTTCGGATTGCGCTTGTTGTGGCCGGGCCAATCTTTGGCCCCCGGCTCAGATGCGGCCGCCGCCAAATATGCCTCTTTGGATGCGCCAAAAGGTCACACCCTGTCATTCGTGGATACACTGGTGCAATTGCTGAACAACATCCTGATGCTGATGCTGCTTCCCCGCTGGCTGCTCAGGATATTACCCTTCAGAAACACGCGTGTTGCAGCGGCAGCATATCAAGACTATGTCAAATATATGGACGAGATGCTCGACGAGAGAATCGAGGCGGTGAAGCGAGGCTCACGGGCCGAAGAGGGCATGGACTTGCTGGGTGCTTTGGCCGAAGGCTCTTTCGGGTCCGGACAACCGGCGTCCGACGAGATTCGAGATGCTAAAAGGCCCATCAAAGCACCCGCCTTGACCCGCGACGAGATTCTCGGAAATGCCTTCATCATGTTTGTTGCAGGCCACGAGACGTCTGCCAACACGATTCACTTCACCCTCATCAACCTCGCCGCCAACCCAGCGGCACAGCGCAGGATTCAAAAGGACATTGACGAGCTGGTGGGCGATTCCGACTGCTCATCCTGGAACTACGAACGTCTGATGGGTCCCATGGCGACGAGTGCGATCGGAGCTTGCATGAATGAGACGCTACGCATCATCCCACCAGGACCTGCGATTCCGAAGCAAGTGACGACGCACAGCAACCAGACGCTGAACATTGAGGGGCGCGAATGCATGTTGCCGAAAGGAAGTCTCATCATGATGCACGCGCTCAAAGCACAAGAGGACCCCCGACACTGGCCGTACGAAGAAAGCAGCCTGAGGCCGGGCCATGACGATCTACGTGATTACAAGCCAGAACGCTGGTTCGAGACCCAGCCGGGTCCCCGCGGTCAAAGTCGGGGCAACAACAAGGACGATGAGGAAGCTACCGGTCGACGCTCGGAGTCCCCGAAGTCGGAGTCGGAGTCGGGGTCGGGGTCGGGGTCGGGCGGTGATGACGGTGAGGACAGAGTCGACAGCGGGCGTCCCTCAGAGGGGAACGCGCCTTTTTTCCGGCCGCGCAGAGGCGCTTACTTGCCATTCAGCGATGGCTCCCGATCATGCGTCGGACGACGTGTGGCGCAGGTGGAAATCATGACATTCCTCCTCGTGCTGTTCCAGCGATACAGCATAGAACTGGCGACGGATGAATGGGCCAGCGAAGACGAGGTACAGAGGTTGGGCAGAGACGCCAGGGCCGATCTGTACAGGAAGGCCCAGGCGTCTAGCCGGCGGACCTTGGCTCAGGCAGAGTCTGTCATCACGTTGGGGTTGCAGGGGAAAACGGTGCCGATGCGACTGGTGAGACGAGGGGAAGAGAAATATGTCGACTGGATGGCGTGACACGACGACGGACTATGTATACGGACTTGCCAATTGGAGAGAGAATCATGATGATATCGTGAATCTACGGATTACGTAATCCGTACTGGTGCCATCCCAGCCACTCGAATTCTGTCTGTGGGGCTTCCCTTGCCCCGCGTCAAGTTGGCGTGGCTGCTGCCTCGTTTGCCCAGTTGACCAGAGTGACCAGAGTGACCAAGAGTGACCAGTGGCCAGTGACCAGTGACCAGTGACTGATATAGTGACCAAAACAAAACAAAACAAAACATAAACAAAGAAGCAACAACCCACCCACCCCGTCCTCCCACCCCGGCTCCCCCCCGTCACCACCATGACAACCCGCCAGCCAGCCGCGCCCTCTCTGCAACACCAACACACCAACTCGTCGCAATCGCAATTGGAAGAGCAAGATTACACAATTATACAACCACATCATCATACCATCACAATAATCCCCCCGAGCCTTGCGCGACCCAGTCCACCATGTCCGCTCCTCAGACCAACGCCTGGTTGCGCGCCCAGCGCAAAGCCGATCTCGTTGAACTGGCCGAAAATGTCGGCCTCCAGAAGTAAGTGGCCATTCTCACATCGCCTCGTCCCGGGGATTCATGATTGCATTTGTTTCTCCATGCGCGCATCTCTTGTTGGAGTCTGGGCTGCGTGCTCGTTTGCGCCGGCGCGGCGTGAGGGAGGTGATGCCGGCGGTGGGTGCCACTTTGGGTGCGCGTCAGGTTCGCGATGTTTGGCAGCGGCTAACTCGTTGTTTTGCCCGCAAACAGCTACGAGGGCTTCAAGAAGACCGAGCTCGAGGTCGCGCTCGATGAGTTCATCGCCCAACACAGCAGCCACTTTGCCAACCGCCCAGACTTGACGAGCTATTTCAACAGCCGTTCCAAAGCACTCGCACTTGGCTCTCCCGTTAAGAAGGAGAGGGAATCCATCAAGGACGATGTCGAGAAACCTCTCAGGATCGCCAAGCGCCGTGTGACCAAGGCCATCGACGAGATGAATTCTGAGTAAGTCTGGACTCTCTCTATGCGCACCAGCCACGCCGCGAAATCTTGCTGATGCCGCATTCTCTCCTCTCCTCCTCCTCCGCCTCCATCAACAGAAGCGATGAACGAGGAGCCTCCACTGCCTTGGTCAGAACTCCGGCTCGCAGCCTCTCTCAGGTTGCTGCTCGCATTCCCCTGCCGGCTACCCCTGCTGATGTCGCTGATGCGTTTGATCGCTCTGCTGTTGCTTTGCGCAAGCGCGTCACGTCCGTCTACCAGGACACGGGCATCACCGAGGTCTCCAACGCTACTCGTGAGACGCTCAGCACCGTCACGAGCATCCTGTTTGTCGTCTCTGCCTTTGAGCTCTTCTACATTCGACCCGAGATCCTGCCCAACCGCTACGCCTTCACCATCCCCGCCCTCGGTCTTTTCGGCACCTCTGAGTACCCCATCTACCTGCCCGACATGTTCCTCATCTTGACTGCCAGCTTCTGGTCTCCCGCTCTGACCTGGGCCTTGACCAGTGCTGTCTTGCCCAGTCTTGCCGGCTACTTTTTCAACTTGAGCGCCACGAGCCACACTGGTCCCCGAACCCGCTCCAGGGCCGCGCTTCAGGACACAGTCGTCGTCGACCTGCTCACCTTCAGCATCGTCAAGGCTTTGGTCTCGTACGTTGTCTACGGCCAGGGTGTTACTTTCGGTGGCCTCTTGTCTGAGGCGTCGATTGAGCGTCTGAACGGTGCCGTCTATGGCGGCTACAAGGGCGTTCTTGTCGGCACGGCCATTACCGGCATCACCAGCATTTACGAAGCCGTGTTGAGAAAGTAGGAGGAGACAACCTGCGGAAACCCAGCAACTCATGCTGGTCATTGTTGCTGGGGAATCCCTGGTTTCTCTCCCCCCCAAACTTCTTTCTTCTCGCTAAACGACTCGACATCACCTTCGCCCTCGGCATGATGACTACTTTTTTTGTGTTTTTCTCTCCTGCGGGTGTCTTGTCTTACCCATCTCCCCTTGGAAGTGGCATTCAGGGCGTTGGTGGCGTCATGGCGTGGTTGGTCTCGATACCTCTTTGTTTTCGCTTTTTTTTTTTTTTCGGACGACCAGTGGGCTTGCCTGCTTCCTGCACAACCCTTGTGTTTCTGTCTTTACTTAATCGCCGTTTCCCCGATCCTCCACGTTGTATCCCACGAGGGTAGAACAGCCAAGAGGTGAAGGACACTTCCGAGGCGCTGCTTTAGCTTGCACGGTTTACCATTGACGTGGACGAGGGAAATGACGACGCAAGAGGCACCCTTTTCTTCCCTTTTCGACGGCAAACATGAGACGCCGGCCGGCTACTCTGGTCTAGCTGGATCTTGCCATCTTGTCTCGTCCACGAGGTCAACCGTGGTGTTTTGAATATTCATCCGTATATCAAGAACTCGTCGTCTTGTCGCTCCAGCCTTTCTGCTGTGAATCTCTTGCCACTTTTCGATGTGATTGCGCCGTGCCCCCTTTCCCCCCCTTCCCCCTTTATATATGCCTGCTTGCGGGTCTGATACCTGTTTTTTATTTCTCATTTCTCTTCACCCTTAGATAGCGAGGCGGCAGCAGTTTTTTTTTCTTTCCCACAGACTCTTTGCGGACTGGGATGCGCGGAAAGGAGAGGGGTAGGAGAGATGGGATTGTTACAGGATGATTAGGGCGGGCTCTTGGTTAGCACTGGGGCTTCCTTCCCTTGCTTGGAGCTGGAGAGAGGGAGGGAGAGTGCTACGACTAAAAAAGACTTGGAATTACTGCCTTTGTTCTTGCTTTGTCTCTGACGAAATCATGCGTGGTAGGTAGAAGATCTAGAGTTGGCGGCTCCTTGTGACTTGTTATCGCGGATCTGGTGTCAAGTCTCGCCCAGACTACCTAGGTATGTAGGAGTGCACCGTGTTAACTTGCGCTTCATCAATCTTCATCGTTGTCACAAATCTTCATCGCTGTCACGAATCTTCACCGTTGTTCAGAATCTTAATCAATATTGCCGTGTTGACAACTATCCGAAATCAAGTACGCGCTCGGCAAAATGCCGTCTCCCCTGATCCAAGAACGCCCTTGTTCCGAAACCCCCAGTCTGCAGCGAGTGAGCTGAAGATGCCATTGATCCAGTAAAAAAAAAAAGAAATGCAAAACTGACAACCCCATGTTCCTTGTACGTTCCTCCTCTTGAACGGAGAGTGTAATTGACTTTCGCGCTTTTCTTCTTCCCTCGCGCTCTTGCCTAAATGGTCTGAAATTCTAGTACACAAAGAAAACTACAATGTGTGGAAAACAAGAGACAGCCATGAGATAATGTACTTGAATGAATGAGTGTGGGTTTCCAGCCCCAGAGTTCGGTATCCCACCAGGCAAAGAGACATTACTCATCGGGAGCCTCGGACTTGATAGGATGGAGGAGCATGCTTCTCAGGCACATACGTCCACTGCCATCTGCCCGCTTCTCCTCTTTGATGCCGCCTCGCAGATCGCCACTGTTTGAATCGCCAATTCGTCCTCGGCCATCCATCTGAGGGTACCCAAGCCAGCGCCTCCACAGGAGCCCGGCAAAGGTGCTATGGTAGTAGAAAGTTGATCCTTTGTGTACATGTTCATTGCCCAAGTAGAAAGGACTGTTTGAGCCCGATGTTGAGTGGTCCCTCCCGCTGTTGAAACCTTGGTCCACGGCAGATCCAACAGGAGTCCAGGCTCGTTCCAAGGAAATGGGATGAGGTGCGTAGATGGCCTTGAAACCACGATGGAGTGCGATTGATGCTGGGAACATCTCGGAGAACATTGTTCGGTGATGCCGCCAAACATCCTCGTGCATGGCGAGCAGGAGTCTTCTGCTGAGACGACCGGCTGTGACGATGCACGAACGGCGAGGGGGGCTGTCGTCAGTCACGTCCGTGTACCCCGTTATGTCATTTGAGAATACCCAGCCAGAACCTGATACCTCGAAAATGGGGTTGAAGGTGATGAGATCCGCGCCTTCACCAACCCCGCATTGAGTGACATCTTGGCCCTCTCCGCAGTTGTCGGGGAGTGGTGATTCGCCCCTCTCCTCAAAGCGAAGGGGCTTCTTGTCAGGAAAGTCGGCTGGTCCGAGGATGCCTTGTTTTCCAGACTCGACATGGTCTTGCTGGACGGTTTTGGTGAAGTTGTCCCAGGAGCCGTGGTATGAGGGGAGGTAGTATCGCTCATTCCTTTCCCACATCAGTGACCGAGGTTGGCTGGCAGCCCAGCGGCCAACCCGATCGAACAATTCGAAGTAATTGCCCAAATGTCTCATATCCATCTCCCAATTCCAGAAATATTCGTACTCGGGATGCTGCGAAGCGAAGACCTGCAGCGGCAGTTGCGCGGCGCGGTATACACCGCGAACGTCGTGGCCACTGGGGTTAGACTGCTCGTTCTGGAATTCGCCCGGGTAGAACAGGGCCATCTCGGCCTCACTCCAAAGAGTCACAAGGCTCTGGAATTCAGGTGGGATGTTCTCATCGAGTATGCCTTGGACGACAGAATCATCCGCCCAAATTGGTTTGTCACTGTCAAGAACGTGGAGCAGAATATGCACCGTGTATTCACCGCCCGATTTCAGCGAAAGCTCGGTAATCAACGCGCGAAAATTCACAATGGCCAGAGGAGTCCATGTGTAGCTCGTGTAGCAACGCACAACTACAGCTTGACGAACCGTCTTTCCCCGTGTCTTGGTAGCTGCCTTGGGCAGCTCTCCTGATTCCCCATCGGGTTGCACGAGACGGTGCTTGTTGGCCTCTGAGCATCTCTCCTGCGCATCGCTCCAATCAATGGAATTGTAGTTGATCTTGCCGGTCTTGGCCCAGACACTGTCGCTGTTTGAATCTTCTGTATCCTCTCCTACACCAGCGCCGCCATCTTCTTTGGCATAACCAAAGCCATACGGCCCAAACCGTCCAAACCGGTCAAAACATACATCGTCTCGAATCCCTAGCAACTCGTGTGAGCCCATCACCGGGTCAGGCATGTGCTGAGGAACGCCATTATAAGCCAGAATGTTGGGAGCGGAGATCTTGTTCTCCTTGTCGAGATAGCACGGCTCGATGGGGTCCTTATTGGTGGTATAAGGATTGTATGGCGTCGGCTGAGGCACTCGGCGAGTGTTGATCGGAGGAGCGGGCAGAGGCGCAGCACCTGTAGTATTAGGATACTCGGCCACCAGTTCAGATTTCTTGACCAGAGATTTGAGACCATGAAAGTAACCATCCAAACTTCAACACAACGGTGAGCGCGAGCTTCAATGACTGGGAGAGCATAAATTTTGCGTAATAGGTAGCAAACGACTTACTGTGGATATCGCAGCCAAGGTTTTTCGTTGGCTTCGTTTTCGAATTGTTCCGTCTCCTTCTCGTCCTCTTCTTTACTTAATTCGTCGTCCTCAATCTCCAGTGCAGGTTTTTGAGAACCGTCGGAGACAGACACAACAAGAGCTGTGTTGGAGAGATCTCCTTGGGCGCTTCCGTCGGTTTCATCAGAGATATCAGGCTTCGACTCAACTACTGGCCCGGTACTGCCTTTAGCGTACCCAACCATGTCTGATACCCATACATGTTGGCTGTGGGAGATGACTAGGGCTATGAGCGCCAGGCCGGCCAGTGTCCAGACAACCACCCGGCGGTATAGGCAGTGTCCCAGCACTGCCTTGAAACGGGGAATCTGCTGAGGTTGACGAGGTTGACACGTCTTCTCATTGAGCGGTAGTAAAGGGTCGCCGTTTCTTGATCTCGACCCGCTGGAGCTGCCGCTGCCGCTGCTGCTCAAGCTGAGCAGAGAAGGGGTCCGCTCCATCTCGGGTCTACTCGTAGTTGAATTTTGTGTATCTTCTGGATGCCCGCCTGGCCATACACAATGGGTTCCACAGGCGGGAAGGCCAATATGCTAGATGGGCTATGTGTTGAATGTTTACACAGATATGATGGTAATGTTTTTTTTCTCCTTTCTTTCTTCTAGGGCATGAGGTGAAGTCACTTTGAGGTGCAGAGTAGAGTAAGAAAGAGTAATGCTAGGGAAGTGTTACGAAAAGAGCGTGATCAAGGCTTGCAATAAGAAAAGTGTGCAGTGCGGAATTTTCTTTTCAGAAAGATGCGAAAGAATGATAAAGTAGGAAAGACATGGGGCCAGACGAATGACCCCGGAAAAGGTAAAGGTAAACAAGGCAATTTCAACAGAGGAGAAGGATGGAGGAATTCGAGGAATTCGAGATGGGATGGACCAGATTCAACGGCTCCATCGAAAAAGGCTCTGCACTACCAAGGCATAAGACGGAAACAGGAGAGCAAGGACAGGGCGGTACAAGGCAAGGCAAGGCAAGGCGAGGCGAGGCGAGGGCAAGGGCGAGGCGAAGAACTGGGAAGGAACCGCTAATAGCTTGGGAAAATTCCAAGTCTGCTTCATCAAAACAGCCAAGATCTGCAGGAGACAAGTTCGCTCGCAAAGGGTGCTTCGGTGTGGGCCAGGGATACGCAACGGGAATGGAGTGGCGGGCGCCAGCAATGCCACATCGGATGATCGATGAACCTGGCGAAACAGGCAAGAACAGGCTGGAGTTATTAGCGGTTGGATGGCATTGGATGATGGAGCGTTGACCGTCGATCTGTTGGGTGGCTGATGACGTTTGCGAACAAGAAGGTGAGACAGGGCTTCACCGCAGCATGGCAATGTGGGTGGAGAATTGAACAGCAGCAGCAGTCATTGCTCCGTACTCCGTTAGGAGAAGTCGAAACTCCATGTCAGTTCTTCTCGCTGAATCGAGTCGAGTCGCTAGCCTTTTTGACATGAACTTTGTAGCATGTCGACGTGCCATGGCCGCGAGCGAGCACCGCAGTAATATTCCCCGAGAAATCCACTTTGAGAGTTCCGCACGTTGGATACCCAGCAGCAGCTAAGGCCAAGATGGACTAGCGCAGGGCTTTTAGCACGTTAGTCTCTAGCGAAGGTCGCGACCGATTTTGACTGACCAACAAGGTTACGACTAATTGACCAACAATAATTACGATTAACAACGAGGACCTTGATTAATGAAGGAAGACCTTGGTGATCAAGGGTCTTGAAACTAGGTACACCAGGCTCTATTATATGTACCTCGTTTTGTGAAATAGGCGCAAAGGCACTTGCTGCTGCGTATCCAAAAATCCGTTGCTGCGTTGTTTACGAGAAGAGCTGCTGGATGGGTGAGGCCAAACTCTACCGCACCATCACGGCGGCTAGTCAGGATCCGAGCGGCACCAAGTTACGCGCAGTGCCGGGGTGATTGGCAAGAACAGTCCTTGATATCCAAAAACAAATCAAAAAGTCAAAAGGCTTGACACGATGCATTATCCGGAATTTCTCCCACAGCAACATCTAGACCATAAACCCACGCTTGCTTTTTGCGGAATACTCCGTCCGCTCTTGACGCCAAGGTACTGTTCACCACATATGCACGATAACTTACTATATTCCTCCCAACAAAATGGGCCAAAAAGAAGTGGTACTTCCTACCCTTGCGCTTTTTTGCCGTGCCTGGATTCGTCAGCGATGCACTTGGCGTAGCGATTCCGTGCTTGGTGTTGCTAGACTGGCTTTCTTGCTCAACAAGAGCTGAATCGAGGCTGGCGTCCGACTGCGACAAATGGTGGCTCTGTAAACTCTGGGATAATCCGGTCGCTGACAGTGATGGATCTACGAAATCCAAGTTCGGGGGCAGCTGGTCAATGGCCAAGCATACCCCCTCGAAACACGGTCATGACATTGTGAGATCATGATGGACAGCCGGTATATTGGCCTTGTACGGAGCAAATTCACTACACCCGTGTTATGCCTGGGCACTAGACAACCGGGGGGAAGCGGCTACTGCGTGACTCCCTAGTCAGTACCTTTGACTTGGTGTTGTCTGTATATGCTCGAAACGTGTGTTGAAATGCTAGACGGGGATAAGAAAGGATTCAAACGTGGTGCAGCAGTCGAATATGACTTACTCAATTGTCTGGTACATAGCCTACTTATTCCTAGTATTATCTGGGATGTAGCGATCGGCGAGTGCATCTTGTGCCCCAGGATCGACTTCGTCATGTCGGCCTTCTTCACCGATCATCGGAGCGCTGCTCGACGTCGGGTGATTGTTTGGACAGCTTCCAGATATCGGTGTTCTATGGAGCTTCCGCATCATCAGGCGCATCTGCATATCAAATACGAAGCAGTACTTGTGAAATTCAAGGGAGTCACATCGTATTGCTTGCAGATTTCATCACTGGTCGTATTTCAATTTCCCAAACTTGCTTTAGTTAGTTATAAATAACGAACTCCAAACCTCGGGGGTAACAGACGCCAACACCATGCTGGTACGAATCAATCCAATCGCCCACAACTATGCAAGTCATTCATTCCATGCCAGGCCTCTCCTTCACTATTGGTCATCTTACATCCCTCGTTTCTATGCGTTTGCCATGTAGGGTATCTCGGGTATCTATAACTGTCGAACGCGCAACCAATCCATTGCCTTCTTCCATCTACGCTGCAAGTAGCTTCTGAACCCGCGCATTCATCACCCGATCAAGAGGTTGGCCATGTCGCTGAATCACCACGTTCTCTCGTCCCCCAATTGACACGATTCTCAGCCAATCTGGAGCAATCTCGGTAGCAATAAGGCGCACGCACGCCATCCCTTCTTCTTTGGATAGAGGAACGCGCAACGAGTCTCTAAGTTTGTCTGCTATTGCCATCATGGTGAAAGCTTGTCGGGGCAAAGACATGGGGTTCGACAGACTGAGCATCGAGATTGTGGCAGCTACGTCTGCCACTCGGTTAAGAGCCGCACGTCGCTGAAGTTCGGGACCAGACGGTGGAAGAGGCCCGTTGGCCTTGACGAGTTGCTTGTGTCGGATTCGGTCCAGGAGACCCATCTTGGTACCGTCAGGATTCAGAAGCGGAAGCGTGTCGACAGCCTGTTGTTTTTCTTGCTGCTCTTGTTTTTTGGCATTAATTCCACTCTTCAAATCGTCTAGTGCCTTTTGACCCTTGGCAAACAGAGGATTGGCTTTGAGTCCATCGCCCATGTCCTGGATGGCTACCTGGGGAAGATCCGAGATTGACAGACCCCCGAACGGAACATCCACGTCCGTCATTTGATCCGCGGCCTTCTCGACACACAATGCTCGAATATTGTCTTCAAATTGCCTGCACAGGCGCTCTTCGTTGATGGAGGTCCCGTTCATTCCAGCCGCTACTTCAACACAGACTCTGGCACGACCGTAGTCAGTGACAATGAACGGAGAGGGGAATTGTGCCTGTCCGTTAGATTGAAGGGCGATGCATCGTCGTATATCATCCACCGTGATTTGTCGTTTGCCCCATGTGCGTGAAATGTTTGGCGCGATGATGCGAATGTCGATAGGTGAGCTGCAGCCATTGTGGGCAATGTAGATCATGATAGTTTTGAGAAATGCCTTATTCAGGGCAACCATCTCCACCGAATAACGAGGCGATGACTTGTCTTCCGTCTTGGCATTGGCATTCTCAAACTTCTTCTTGTAAATGGCGTCAATCTTGGTTTGGACCGTCTTTTGCTGCTGCACAGACTTGGCAATGATGGTGGATTGAACGGGTCTGTGGGCTGCCTTTGTTCTTGATGGAGCGGCCTTGGCCACTCGCTTTCCCTTTGTTGAAGAGGCTGTAGCTTGAAGAGACGGAGAGCCAGTTGCCGCAATAGCTGGTGACCATGTCGGCTCAGCTCGTCGTAGCCGTTTCGATATGGAACGCTCTCGATTGGCTTCATCGTCGCTGCTGGGAGGGAAAGAGACAGTGCGTCGAGCGATTTGGATGCTGGTGACCTGGTCTAGTGCGGCTGCCTTTCTCTTGCGGGATGCGGTGGGGGCAGGCAATTCGACGACAATAGATTCCTTTGACGATGCATCAGGGAAGGAATGACTTTTGGCAACGCGAGCAAAGTTGGTGATGGCATTGGAAGAAGGAACAGCCTCGACAGCCTGCCGCCTCTTGATGGAGGGACGAGGCATCTTGTCGCTGCTGCTACGAGTAGCAGGCCGAGGTAAAGTCGTCTTTCGGAAGGAGGCCTGCTCGAAAATATGGCGACACGAAACAAAGTGCCAGGCTAGATAGAGTAAGCAGAAAAAATGCAGGTGCAGTCGGTTGGGATGCAGTCTAGTCAAGAGACGAAGCGGGTCTCTGCGGTGCAGAAAGTGCGATGTGATGAAGATGCAATAATGCGAGCGAGGCAGGAGAAGCGGGAGAAGTCAGAGATGTAGTTGCCAACTTAACTTACTTACTTATGTAAGGGCGCCTGGTGGCCGAGTGGAGGCCAGACGGGCCGTAGCCTGGCTGGGGTGGGTCGGGACGTGGTCAAGTGGTGACGCGACGCGACCTGGCGAGACGCGGTTTTCTGGTGTTGAGTGGTGGTCGAGACTCATTGCCTCGCTCAGCCGGTGCTCATTAAACGGATGATCCACCCCCGCCTGCAAATGCTTCAAGTGTCACGTCAAACGCACATCAACATCAACATCAAGCTTGTTCTCGAAGTGCGACATCTTGTCGTTGGGGTACAATTGACGGGAAAACAATTCCCAAATACAACTTTGCTTCAGATATTTATTTACTACGCTTTGCGATTGATGGCCTCTCCATTCATCAAACCCAAGACTGCGTCGTCAGTTCGCTTTCCAGTCCTGCCACGCCTCAACCATGTCGCCCATGGCCCACTCCGTGGCAAGGCCCAGTTCGATCGCCTTGGAAAGCATCTGCCCAGCCTGCAGTCGCCCGATCATGGAGTCGACTACGTCATGATGTCAGTGATCTGCTCCCACACGCAATCAGCAAATGCCTGGCGCGCATCAAGTTCAACTTGGAGACAAAAACGATCCTATGTAGGTCGTATTTGTCAGTTTCCTCATCGGGCAATAGCGAGATATATGATATCCGTAGCTTTGGGGCAATCTTCCGCAAGGGCAGAGTCTCGTTCCGTCGACGTGGGATGAAATTTTACCACTCAGAATGTCCGACAGGTTGCGCGAGAGGATGTTTAGGGGCCTTTTTTGAACCTACTCGTTCATTCTGCCGCATTGCCAAAGTCCTTGTTTCCATCAAAATCCGATTCCCGCACCGTTGTATTCGTGTCACAACCAAGATAAGTCGAGTGATCCGAGTGTGACACGGATACAACCGGCTTGTATGAATCTATGTAACATGCAGCACTTATCGCTGCTCATATCAATCCCCCCACCCTCCGTTCGTTGCAATGTGAATGATGTCGAACTGTCACCTCATTTGTCAACCCGCGTCGTCTCCCCTTTCAGCCCCATCCTGATCGCGTCCATACGGAATAGAAAGTGCTTCAAAGCCCAATAATGCGTCTCATTGGCTCTCCTCCCTTTATCGCCCAACACGTCGCACCATTCATTCTCTGACCGGTTCACACATTCGGGCAAGTCGGAACAAGAAAATGCCGTCACGTTACTTCGAGGTAATAGTATGTCGTTCATCATCACCCCATGGGTATCCCAGAGGCGATATTCTCCCGCTTGGTGTGCCAGCCATTATCTACCATTGAAGGCGCCAATAGCAATACTCTGCTCGTCAGTACGGACGGGTATTTGATTGCATCGGAGGGTACTTACTGGCAATGCTTTTGGGCCGAATTGAGGTCAGTTTGCAGAGACACAGAGTATACACATGGGATGCACCTAGCAAACAGGCAGCACACTGACATTGATCGTGTTTGACAACAATGGGCGTACATCGGTGAGGTGTTCAAGTGCGAGTCAATCGACGCCGTGCAGACAGATGATCTTGCCCTTGCCAGCGACACGTGCTTTATCATCAAGACGGGATTCGTAATATACACCTCTCACTCCTCCCCCATGGGGTGTCACACTCGAGAAACAGAGGTTTGATTTCATGCAGGTACAACCAGGCTCGCACCCGCTGCCCTACACCATGTGTTCGAAATGCGAGCCTCCCCGACACAGACGCCCGTGTGTGACGGGACGGGCTGAAGACCCCTTCCGACTCATTTCAACCTCCTCCAACGAGATGCCTTTTTCTGACTATTCCGCAATTCCTTGGCGCAACACCACGGCAGCATACATTGGTATCACCAGAAATATTGATCAAGGCGTGGCACCGACACAGGGCAGGCGGTAAGACACCCATTCATGCGGTTTAATCGATTTCGTTTAGCTATTATAAGCACAGCTTAACAGTTCTTTAACTCACTGCACTTGTCCCAATGTAGAATGGGCCTCTGCCCAGCGTCCGATTTTGCGCTCCATGTTCCATGATGCTAACCCCCGTATTACGTTTTTGTGATGTACGCGAACCACCTGAGTGATGTAGATTTTTTTCCGTTAACTCCCTGCGCATCTAAAAAAAAAAATCGAAATCGATCGACAAAGGAAACAAAAAGCGGTAGTCGATGCCAACTTGTCTCTGGTCTGCTAGCAATGCAGGTGGTAATGTCTTCATCGAGTCAATGTCACATGACGATGCCATCAAGGCATTGTCACGTTCCTAACGCCGAGCAGGCATGTTCCATTTATCAGCTCGAAAGCTGACAGGACTGGGTGGTGGTGGTGCTGGGACAGTGTAATCGTTCTCTTGGATGTGGCGAACGGGTGTTGAGGGTCGGTTGTCCTTGTATGTAAGGTTGGCGTTGAGACTGCTGTACAAGTCTTGGGACGTAAATAGTCGGGAGTTATTTCTCTGTGAGGACATGGCGAGAGGCGAAGCAATGTGAGGCATGATTTTTTTTTTTGTGTATGAACAGAGGTGATGAAAATTTGGGTCCTGGCAAAAGATGTAGAGTCAGTATTTGTAAAAGAGAGCGAGCAATTTTGTCTTTTTCTTGAAGAGGAGTAGCATACGTACTGCAGGACGGGATTCACTGCAAAAAGGGCTGGGATCGAGCGTGGAATGTGGATCAAAACTGGAATCGGGGGCTATGGAGTTTTGACTTTTTCGTATGGCCACAAGAATGACAAAAACGTTGACGGATGAGTGCCGAGCGTTGTGGTATATGACAGCAAGGTACGGCTGTGTAAAAACGTCGTATGGTCGTGTGTACTTTATGTTGTGTATGGCGAGTGTATGGCGAGTGTATCGGACATCAGTCTTGGGGAAGGGGGGGAAAACAGAGTGGTGGATCGACCTGGGAAAGTCAGACTTAAGTTAAAAAAAAAAAACATGTGTCGGAAATTCGTGACGGATAACAAACGAAGCAACAAGGGAACTTGCTGGGAAAAGGAACCTCGAGCCGACTGGTACCTGGGCCAGCAAAAGTCGGACCGCTCCAAGTTCACGGTTTCCACCACATGCTGGGGTAGGTGGTTGATGGATGGGGTGTGTATGGAGGGAGGGTGTCGTGCAAGGAAGGACTGGAGGGAGGCAAGGAGGGAGAGCATTTGCCGGCGAGCAAAGCAGCACGGAGTTGTACTCCCTCCGTACACCCTCCCTCAACACCTTAACCAAACAAGTCGTAACTATCTCTCTTGGTAATTTTTTTTTTTCGTCCAAGTATGACTTTCGGCTTAGCTCACTACTAGATGGTTGAAAAACCACTCCTGCATTTTGAGTTAGTCCCGAAATTAATGGAAGGGAAGCTAGTTCAGCCGCGAACAGCGGGCAGCGCAGGTCCAGCAGCATTGGAAAAATAAAGGATCCGTTCGGTACGGATTACTCGCTACGGACGGAGTACGGATTCCTCCGTAGGCATTGGGATTGGGGGTGCGGATAGTGCGAACAGCTTGCCGGGGGTGTTTTCTCAATGAGTCAGGGCGTGTGAAGTCCTGTGTGCCTGTGCCTGCCTGGTTCAATTGGCAAGAGCGAATGCATTCTGTTATTAACTGAGAGTTAACACATGCCAGTCTTCCGCCACCTCACTTCGATGCATTCTGCCAGACAGCTGTCGACAAGGCATGACATGGCATGGCAGATTGCATCATGTTTGACATTTGCACCCGCACGGCTTAATACCTATCATCCCCGCAAGTCAGTCCAGACAGCGAACGAGCCGGGCATCTACGCGTCGATTGAGTCTGTCCCGAGGCTCAAAGAGGACATCCGATTTCTTGGTGCCTTGGGGGGCCGTTTGCTTTGATTGGGCAGGCGCGGCAGGGCCAAGATACATACAGTATCTGGTCAAGGCATCTGGCCAGATGGCTGGCTGGAAACCGGGCCACCTCAAGCTCCAAGTAGCCTTTCGGCGTGGGGATCAGAGTCTGTACGGGGTACGTCCGTACGGAGTACATGTTATCAATCCTCTGTTCGAAGCAAATAAAGCAGCTCGTCAGGCAGTAAGACTAACTGACACCCCGACTTGACCGCCTCGGTTGTGCATTACCAAAGCCACGCCTTCCAACACTAGCGGGTGGGCTCGACTCGTTGCTTCTATGAACGAACCGGCTGCTAACTGTTATAAACGTGCAGTCTGATGCAGGTATGTATGAGCCTGTCCGTTTAGCTGCTGAGGGCCACGGCGTCTCGTGCCTCACACAACATTGACTCGACGGTAAGAGTGGAGGCCAAGCAGAGAACACACACATGGTCAAGTAAAATTAGCCGTTGACAGCTTCCACGGCAAGTTCCTCTTTATTACGAGCTTACCCGGATTTCAGGAGTAGCATTGTCGGTCCATTGTGGAAATAGCCAGCACAGACACCGAAAGGTGTCGCGTCAGTTTTGACCCGTCTGTGTCAACAGGAGTGTTGGCCAACGCGTTCCAGAACCAGACTCCAGACTATTCCGAATCGAGATGGAAAAAAAGTCTGGGGAAGAAAGAGCTTGCATCTCAAAGTGGGCGCCGGCATCATGACACAATCCTGGTTGCCTGGCTCCGTCCGACATGAACAACGCAGGAAGTCCCTCGCCTTGCGCCATGACATGATCCCAGTCCTCTCATTTCGCACGACTGAGCATCCTTGCTATTTGTTATCACCTACGTGGGCATAGTACATATTGCAACAGACAACGTCGAGATGGGTCATTGTTTTATCCAGAGAGATTGAACGAGAGGGCTTCTCTTCTTATGGCGGCAGCGTCTAATTATGGCGGATTTTTTTTTATCCTAGGGAACCCTTCCGCGGTCCCTCGTTCTCGTGCAGCAGTCCTAAATTAAGGGGCGCGGCAATGCGGCTAGCTAGTGTATGTCTCTTTCACCAGGCATCCTTCTGGACCAAGACTTACACTTTCATTTCGTGTCTACGGAGTATGCTCCATGTGCAATCAATTGATCTTGGCGGCTGTGAAGCCTCAGCTCCTACGCAGCCTTGCCAGACACAGCTAGCGATGACATCACAATGGACGAATTCGACCATCTTTCCTGGGCAGTCTGACTAATCAACGGTCCTGTCCGAGCGGTTGATCCTCGTGATGAAATCGGTTCTCCAGCATCTCAAAGTTGGTACAACAACGAGAAGTGCCCACGGCGGGAGAATTCGGGGCCTCCGGGAGCTCAGCGCATCCCTCTCCGAGGCGATGTGATGCATCATGTTGGCAGCGTGCGTGTCTTCTCCAGTTGCCCGTAGGTTCAACGAAATTCGTTACTATGCTAGCTTCGCCAGGCCAGATTCGCTTCTCTTGTGAGGAAAGAAGCCTTCCTTGGCATGCTCATTTCTCATCTGAATTCGTCTCTGCGCCAGTTGCCAGCTATCAAAAGAAGAAACAACAAGTTTACCGGCGGTGTACCACTCTACATCTCAATCTGTCCCGGGCAGTCTTCCCCTTGTTCCCCGGCTGCGGGGACATGCCGACTCACACCCTCCATGTCACCAGGTGAAACCCTTGTACTCCGTATGTCTCTGGCCAAAACTCCCCCTGTCTGCTATGACACGCAAGGCATGGATGGGACTGGCATTATATGTAGACAGGCAGCCAAGGCCAGAATTCTCGAACAATCTTCTTTTTCGGGTTCCTGAGCCAGAGAAGATGGCCCAAAATAGCCGTGCATGAGATCTTTACGGAGTACATTGTGAACCGACTTATCAGTCCATACATAGGTTTCCGTCTTGAAAGATTGCGGCCGCCTGTACCGACTGACACCTCAAGCGACCCCAGCAACTAATCCCTTCATTCCCCTCAACGCGACGCACGTCTCTGAGACAAATACATGCCAACTCACCTGACTGCTTGTCGCTGTCTTATCTGCCTTTTACATTGTATATTCTCACAAAGATCGGCCTTTGGAGAAGAAGAAACACATATATACATTGCCTGAACCGTATTCTCCTTCTCTGGCTTGAAAACAGCGGAGAAGACGCGTCAAAGCAACGAATCACATTCTCTATCTTCCCCGTCTCTCACAATTCTCATCAATGCTGGCTGAGACAACATGACATGTCGCCTTGTCCCCGTGCCTTTTCCGGCAACAGCATCACATTTGCGAAAACCACCTATTCTTGTGAGGGCTCCCGCCCAGCCCGCAAAACAAGGGCAAATGCATGTCTCGCCCCAAGAATCAATTAGTCTGGGGAAAAAAAGATGTCAGGCTCATCCCGCAAAGCCGCCATCTACATACAGGGAGATTGTCTTGTTTGTGGCATGCCCTGGGCAGAACAAGCCGGTGTAATAATGAGACAATGACGCGGGCTGGCGCTGCCGATTGTCGCGTTCTTACAATAACCTACGGAGTAGATGTAAAACAACAATGCGCTTCGGGATCGGAGTGCAATGGGGATCGGGACGGCCACATCTGGAAGGGGTTTCTAGCTAGCATGTCTGGCTTGTGGTGGCAGTGGGTAAGTATGTGTGACGCGACGACGATGTGATGATGTGCGATATCGTCGTCATCAACAACAGCAACGACAAGTAGTGATACCACGGTCCAGATGTGCGTGCACTTGTGAGAGGGTGTATAAAGTGTTTTGTCAGATCATCAAAGTCATTGTAGTTCTAGAGCAATAATCTACAGGAAGGTTCGCCGAGGAAGAAATCGAACGGCCTAAAATCAGCCAGGCAAACACGTTCAGGGAATCTCATCCCTTTGACGTATTGGCCGAGGCAGCCTGCGCCCCAGCAGGCCTCGGCTTCCTCCTCGTAGGCTGGTACACGTCGTTGAAATTCATGGCGACGCCTAAGAAACGCATGTCCACATCAGGCTGATATGCCAAATCCCCCAACAGGATTTGCACGCGGCCCTTGAATGTCAGGCCCAGATGATGCAAGCGGTCTTGTAAGACGGGGAACTCGGATGATACACCACTCGCCCCGGCCGAGTAGTGACCATCATCGAGGTCGTGCTTTGTCGATGTCCGCACATCCGCTTCTTGTCTGCGCGTGAAGTCCGACACGCTCCAGCTATACAGGCCATCCACGGAGTCTCTGTAGTTGAGCATGAAGCGCAGAATGTCGCTCAGTTGACCGAGGTATGAGGACGCGCGATCATCATCCTCGGCACCATGATGATGGCGGCGCTTGGCACCCAGCAAGCCCTTGTGTGTGATGTCATTGAGATATCGTTCGTGAGCGTTGATGAGATCGTCGAGTGTACAGTCCTCCTTATGAATGCGCTTCTGGAGCTCGTCCCACGATGATTCAATGACTTCGAACAATATGTAGTACTGCAGTTGGCCGACAAAATGAATCATCTCGGCTAGGACACCGCGAGTAGACTTCCAGGTTTGTGTGACGACGGGATCCGAGTTTTGGAGAACCCCCCGGGCGCCCGTCATGCATTTGCGCCATGTGCTCGAGAGTGCGAATTCGACTCGCTTGATCCTCCACAGGAAGTTGAAAACTTTGAGATACTGCCTGTTTCCCCATTCCGTGACGACTACATCCACGGGGGCATCGATTTTGTATTCCAGTGTGAAACAGTCCCACCCGATATCTCCGTGCGACAGCTGGAGCATTCTTGCGTCGAGGCGTCGCAGCACCTCGGCCGAGTCGTACTGTGCGTTCGATCCGCGGATAGCGTGCTCAAGCTGCGCCGTCAGCGTGTGACGATACTGCACGCCTGCTGGTCTGTCGAGATTAGCGGCCAGAGATTCCATGAGCAAGGCGATAAAGTCTCCCTGGCCGAGCAAGATGTAGTCCTTGAGGGCCTTGAGATGCTCAAACAGATGGAACTTGGTGGACATGAGATCCATCAGCCTCTTCATGGTCGTCTTGTAGGCTTCGTCAATCCAAGCCTCTAGCGTGGCTGTGTCGCCGTAACGAAGCTCCTTCGACGCGGCTTTGGAGTAGTTTTCTATCCAGAGGGAGTCGCCACAGCTGTGACGGATGAAATTGAGTGATTTGCCAATCAGGAACACCTTTTGAGCAAAATCTTGCGTGATGATGCTGGGGATCATGTTCTGGTCGATTTCGTATTTGTCTGTCCAGACATTACCTGCACCTTTGAGCTTGGAAACGTCAATGCTCTTGGCATGTTGTTCCCGGACAAAGAATTCCTGGTACGGGTCTGATAGCTCGCCATCGTATATCCAGTGACGCAGTATATCGTAGAAAGGCTTGGTGAAGCTCCCGAGGAGTCGCTCCGCAAAGGCAGCAACAACTGGGTCACCATGTGATGATGAAAAGCTATGAATCAGGGAAATAAGTTGCCCACCCGCCTTGCTCTCAGATTCTTCAGCAATAAGGCTCATCAGCCGCAGGCCCATGGTGGCTTCACGCGTCCAGACGACACATCGTTTCAACGTCACGCCTGCTTTGCCGATACCTCCCCGTGGAGCATTCTTCTCGTCAAGCGATGAAAATGCGCGTCGGATCTGACTCTCCAGCGTTGCGATGAGGCTGAGGTACGAGCGTAATTCACTGCCGATCGCAGCACGTAGGCTCTGGCTCAGCAGACCATTTGCAGGAGTCTTGCAGTACTCGTCTAATCCCCGATATAGAAGAGAAGGCTCAGCCAGTGTATGAAGGATCGAAACCAAAGGTAGCGGAACGGTTGGCGGCAGCTTCAAGGTATCGGGTCTTGAGAAAGGAAGAGTGGTGGATGACAGTCCCTGCAGCGTGAATGGCAAGTCTCTAAGGATATCCGTCTCTGGAGGGTCAGCTTCGGTGTAATTACTGGCAAGTAAGGTCGATTTCAATGGCACATCTCTCTTGGGCTGCTGTTCTTTCCCTTGACCTCCCACTGCCGCCGCTCCTTGCCTTGAGCTCGAGACTTTTCGTAGGCCCTCGGGCTGGAAGGCATCTCTGAATTGCTCATCCTCATTTCTGAGGATAGGTGTCGATGCTTTGCTGCGGTCCCGACTTTGCCTCCTTATAGCGTCCCCGTTGATAGCTTCTCGGTAGTTGGGTGCCGACGGTTTGACAGGACTAAGGGGGAGCGGTTCGTTGGGATCCGGAGAGTCTGCCAGCTGGTACAGCAGATATAAAATGGCCCATTTGTGCTCCAATACTGGAAGGGACAAGAGTCGCGAGTATAAATTCGAAAATTTCAGAGCTTGGCTCGGATTCGTTTGAATGAGCTTTCGCTTGATGAGATCTGAGGCGTGGTTGACGTCGGAGGAGATGGAAGGGCTTTGAGGACTGTGGCGGTTGTTTGTATGAGTACATGTGTTCTTGGTTCTACGAGGTAAGACCTGATTGTGAAAGTAAGGATTACAGAAAGCTTACTTGTCTATGATGGACGTTACCAGCTCCAAGCATGCATCGTGTCGGTCTTGAGCTGAACCTGGATCCTCGTCTGGATCGCTGGGCACAATGTGGGCGATTAACTGCCCGAGAGCTGAAATGATGCGTTCTGATGCCATGGCTGCATCGCCGCGCACCACGGCGAGGGAAGCTCAATCGTGGGTTGCGTGAAGTCGAACTGTCGCAATCTGCTGTGATACAGAGGCCCCGAGTCAGTATCGCCGAATTGCCAGACTGCCAGACTACTGGCAAATCAGCATGTATCGGGAGACGCGATGGACGCGATGGTTGCGATGGATCGATGGAGGGGACACAAGTGGGATGGGGCACGACGGATTGGGTCGAGTACCAGCACAGGTGCCGTCATACACCCGCACGCCAGGCGGCGTGTACCTCTACTTGCTCAAGGATCCCCGTCGGCCCTCCGACAGCGTCTGGGTTCCCGGCGAAGTTTCGACATGTAACTTCACTCCGTCCCGTTGATCTCTCCCTAACGTCAGCCCGGCTTAGCAACTGCCATCAACTTCACGACCACACCATGCCCGGGTCATCAAGCTGACTCTGGAGCCGTGATCGCATAGCTTTCAGCAATCGATTGATGCAACCCATGAGCACTTTTCTGCGTCGCGCGTCGCACTCTCGCCGCACGCGACGTTGACACCGTGATACCCGCCTCCACAAACCGTCCCTCCTCCACCGATCCTCCACACCATGCCCGACATCGACCCCGCGGCCTTGAGCCGTCCGGCCGTGAGTCTTTCGACGCCCACTCTATCGAACAGAACATTGTCTATCACTGCGCCTGGTTCGGGGAAGCCCGTGAAGACGAGTCAGATTATTCCTGCTCGAATTGACCTCGAACCGTTGTATGCCGCGCTCAAGGGCGCCATTGGCGGAGAACAATGGCTTATATACAAGGATTCAACAGCGGAATTTTTGATTGGTACATCACGATCAAGTCTTCAAACGCACCATTTGGGCATTGTTTCGGCTAACCTGTTGGGATAGGCCGTCTCAGCCAAGTGGAATACGCGGAACGGATAGACCCCATACTTGCTGATAATAACGGCGAGAAGGAACACCTTCACAACCAGCTTGTTGCCGCTATACTCGGCAATGTCACGAGAGAAATGTCCGACCAGGGCCTGGCTCCCTGGGTTAGCGCAAACGATAAGCCTGCCGCTACCACTGGCAGCAAACCCGTTACGGGGGATGCCACAGAACGGAAACTGAAAGGAGAGGTCATGCAACTGCCGCCGCGAGATCGTAGGCGCATAAAAGACCTTGTACAAAACGATGTAAGCCAGGGAATCTGCTTTCGTACTAATGTTCGTCTTTCTGACAATGCATCAGTACGACCCCCTCGAAGGCATGTCAAACTTTTTCGCAGACGCGCACCGCAAGTCATCAACCGCTGCCGATGCGGTCCCAAATACAGCGACGGGCATCAATAATATGAGTAAGCTTCCATGCCCCCCAATCTTCGTTCTTATACGTGCAACTGACTCGCTGTAGACTTTGATTTGGAAATTCGGAAGCGGTTTGCCCAGCCGTTAGCAGTCGAGTTCGGCGAATTCCCAGACGTTGGTGTGATAACTGGCCGAATGCTGCCATTTTGCTACGAAGCTGGACTTCCCAGCGGCCACGTAGCAGATGCGCCACAGCTTGCGACCGTCGCTACTGAAATATTCATCAAAGAAGTGTTGACGCAAATTTTCAGCCGAACACGAAGCAACGGCCCTGGCGATTCAGGCATCGCAGGTTATGGCATTGGCACAACATGGATACAGACACACAAATACAAAAAACAGCTTCATTTGGAAGAAGAAGGGTCGACTCGAGGTGAAATAACCAGAGATAAGTTCGGGCTGCTCCCCGTCGAAGCCAAAGCTGCCAGCGAACGGGGCCCACTGGGAATGGCTGACCTCAGAATCTCTCTCGAAATAGCGGACTCAGGCATGTCACTGTTCCCCATATTGATGACACAGGTTGTCTACGGCTATCGTGAGGGCGAGTTGGAGGGCTGGAATGATTATACCTGGATCAACGAGAAGCGACCCGTGATCGAAGAGCTTCCTTATGGAGGTTTTGATGCGAATGCACAGATGAACGGCCATCCAGATGTCATGGATACTGACGAAGACATTTTTTGGGAAGGGGCAGAGATTCAAGACATGGATGCGTTGGATTCCATTCTGGATTCGTGTATGGTGGTGGGATCCTAAAATTCGCCCGCCAACACACTAAATTTTTCGAGCGTTGGAAAGGCACGAAGTTCTTGAGAAGCACCGGCCAACATCAGAAAACGAAGCTTCAGGCTCGGAGCCCCTCGAGCTGCCCATTTGTATCATTGCGTCACGGCGAACAGCATTTTGTGGAAACAGGGTTGGTATAGTCGTCATTGGCATCAGCATCGTTGACATCGGCGTACAAGGCGCGAGCGAAGCCCTGCCGCAGTATCATTGTTCTTTACGGTCTTTTGGCGTACTGCTCAAATTCGGTCAGGTTTGGCTCGCATCCTTTTTTTTTTGTTGTTGTTGTGTTATCTACACAGAGGTGAAAAGAACCTCATCAGGCGTCGCTGGAGTATACCTCTTTTTTTTTTTTTGGGCGAGGAGCATGAGTCAGGTGATTGAAGACGGGTGTAAGAGGCTGGTTTGTGGATGATTGATTCTTGGATTCCTTTGTATTTGTACGGAACGATACCCACGAATCTCTCCAAGGTAGACTTGATTGATGCAGAGGGTAATCAACAGCGGTCAATTTGTTCTTGGTTCTCTCGGGCAAATATTTTTCTTATTATATACATGAATAGATAGAAAAATAGAAAAATAAATACGTGATGACAAAGGCTGAAGCTGACAAGTGTTTGAGTTGTACAGTACATACATTGGTCGGACTTGGGCTCGTCTTGTCGGGTGATGAGGAGGGTTCTCATGGGTCTGGTAGATCAGCGATCGCAGAGCACGACCTTGCGGCAAGTTGGCGTTGGCGCGTAGTCTGTAGTCCCGATGGTAACACGAGGCTGATGCCGAGGGGGTCATGCATGAGTCGGAGCTCATGATGACATGGCACTGACAGTGACTGAGAGCTCCTTCTTGCACTTGCCCGGGAGCTATTTAGCTCCTGCTCAATGTGGGCGCTCTCTCTCATGCTTATTAGTGGAGACGCGGGACAAATGCAGACACCTACCTGGTCTGTGCGCTCTTCTAGAAAGCGTCGTCAGGAGCTCCCCTCCTTCTAGATACATACAAGTGGTGTACGGATTAATACGGAGTACGTCCGTAGATGTGTCCATCCCTCGGTAGCGTCTGCCTGTGTAGCTGTGTAAGCTGTGTAGCTGTACAGGTACGCAGACCCTACGCAGAGGCAGAGGCTGCTGCTTCTCATCTTGTAAAACTCTCCCGCTCCTCGTGCCGCCAGAACGTCGTTCGAAACGGATCCTGGTCGGGACTTCTCTCTTATTACTCTAAGTATTCGTTTGGTGGTGGCAGTGTTGGACGCTCCCCCATATCCTCTTGTCAACTTCTTTCTCGAATCGCCCCCCTGAGTGCCGCCGTCACGTTTCTCGTGGAAATGAAATAAAAAATCCTGCCAACTTCATAATAAACGCGCTTTCGTTGTCCCTCCCCACGCACAAGCTCCGGACTCTACTACCAGACCAGACCAGACCAGACCAGACCAGACCAGACAGACACTTGTTGTTGAGCCAGGAAGCTTGGGCTTGGAAGAGCTCGAACCCCTCCTCATCGTCCAGCAGCACGGCAACCCGCTTTACGCGAGAGCTGTCCTTCCACAGGGCGTCCAGTTGCACGACCCCTCATCATCCATCCTCTCCTGCTCCATTTTCCCCTTCGACCCTTCGGCTCACATCCACGCCCGTCCATTGCGTTGGCTGGGGTTTTTATCTCGTCATCTCAACATCTGTCAGGGTCAACATTAGCGCTTTGTTTGATCTGCCAAGGTGAGCTATCTTCCTCTCGTTTTCTTGCTCCTCGTTGCTTTGCCCCCATGCCACTGAGGGGTTTGGTGCACAAATTTGCGGCAAACTGTTGATTGCTCCTCATATGCCTGGCTCACTGGAACTGGAGCCTTTAAACTGCACGACATCGTGCACGAAAATAAAGCATATCAGTTGTCTCGATGATCTGAGAGCGCTCTCATGGGTCATGGGTAATTCCTGTACCTTTGACGCAATGCTGCGGTAGTTGGATATTGACGACATTTTTGTCTTCGTCTTGGACTTTCCAACCAGCTTGCTCTTTGCTAATACATTTTCGCAGAAACGGGGTCCCAAACGATTGAAATTGCTTGCTCGAGCAGCAAGACAATAGCGTTGGTAGATCATTTTATTTTGTTCCAATGCAAGCTGGAGGCTTCACAGCGAGGGGTTGTGGCTTGTTGCTAATGCTGGTTATGTAGGCGACTGTCCAACTGCTTATTACGACCAAGTGATCATCGGCTAGCGCCCCGAAGACTAATTATCCGGCCATCGTAATTCACACCGAGAGCGAAACAAGCATCATGTCGATTCCATTTTCGAGCCCATTTGGGGCCAATGCCAACCCCTTTGGCGATCGATCCCAGAATGTTATGCACAGTCTGGCCGAAGAGGATGAGAATGATGGCGGCACAGCTCCAAACGCCACTGGAATCGATTCTGGCACTGGCCTCAGCTTTCCTGGATCCTTCGGAGGCGATGCACATGCAGATGCGCCGCCTACACTCAGAGGCCCCCCAAACCCAGACAGCTATCCGGCCCAATATAACTTCTCCCGTCGTACATCTGTTTCTGCCGAATCGCTGAAACCCAGCGCCGACAGCTACGACAATTGGTCACCACCATTTCATGAGAAGTCCGCTGAGCAAATAGAGCGTCTCAAGAAAGCTATCGAAGGCAACTTTCTATTCAGTCATCTTGATGACGAGCAGACTGCACAAATCTTGGGAGCACTGGTCGAAAAGCCAATCCCCGCCAAGGGTATCAAGGTTAGTGGTTGATGGCCCGAGACGCTTGCAACGTACAATAATAACACCTCAACTAGGTTATCAGTCAGGGCGACGCCGGTGATTTCTTTTACGTCGTCGAAATAGGCTCATTTGACGTTCATGTCAACCCCAGTGGAACCATACAGCCCGGGCTCGATGGCTTAGGTGAGAAGGTCGGAAACATTCAAGCCGGAGGTTCTTTTGGTGAACTTGCCCTCATGTATAACGCCCCGCGCGCCGCAACCGTCATCTCCGTAGAAGCGGGCTGCACATTGTGGGCATTGGATCGCATAACGTTCCGCCGCATTCTCATGGAGAGCACCTTTGCCAGGAGACGCATGTACGAGACCTTTTTGGAGGAGGTTCCACTTCTCTCGTCATTAACGCCTTACGAGAGATCCAAGATTGCAGATGCACTTGAGACCCGAAAATATGCTCAAGGAGAAATCATCATCAAGGAGGGCGACCCCGGTGATTCCTTCTACTTGCTGGAAAGTGGCGAGGCCGATGCATTCAAGGGCGACGAGAGCAACAAGGTTTTGCACTACAAGAAGGGTGACTACTTTGGCGAGTTGGCGTTGCTTAATGATCAACCTCGAGCCGCTAGTGTCATGGCTTCGTCGGACGTCAAGGTAGCTACGTTGGGTAAAAACGCCTTCCAGCGACTTCTGGGCCCCGTCGGAGGTATTTTGCGCCGCACCAGATATGAAGGCGTTGCTACTGGCGTGGAAGAAATGGATCCATTGCATCGGGAGTAGTGTCAATCACTTTCGATATGAATGAATGCGATGTTTGGCGCTCGTTGATTGTGACTGGGGAAAGTCACAGTTGCCAACCTATTCTGAGAGGTGAGTTTTACGTACCTTTGAAATAAAACCCGTTTGGAAGATTCGACGGATGGACCGGGTGGATTTCTGCTATGCTGCTGCTGCAACCAGTAACTTGTGGAGTTGGGCAGATGGATATGTGAGGCCTTTGAGTTTCGGACTGGCGTTCTTGCGTTGTTTTTATCATTATGATTTCTTTTGTTTATCGAAGAGGAAATAACGCCCCTACTACCCTCTTTTTTTTTCTTTGAAAAAAAAAAGAGAAAGAGACATGGCTACATGCACAGATACCTTGGTTGAAAGTAAGCTTATCTATTAACTTGGTCCCCTTGTGACTTGAAACTCCCTCGCCATCAGTGACAAGTAGACAGCCTAGTTTGTCCATGCTGTATGTATAACCTTGGACCGGCGGCGGCCCTCGATCATGGCCTTTCTCTCGCTTCAATCCCGAAAAGCATATATATCCCCCTGCTCCATCCCCCCTTCTTCCTCATTCATGTTTGAGCACTCCGCTTCCTCAACTCTTGCCGTATCTCAGCCCTCAACTCCTCCACCGCAATCTCCGTCTCCAAAACCCTACCTACGCCCTTCCTCCACGTTTCTTCCAAGCCCTCCATCTCTCCTTTTACTTGTCCCTGTCGCCTGGCCCTCAGGTTGTTCACCTCGTCTATCTGTCTCTTGGTATCCGCGAGTTCCTTCTCAACGGATCGCAATTCGTTCTCGGAATGGTAATTGCAGAGCAGCCACGCGTTGGCCCCATGCTCATCGAGGAGAGCCAGGTTCTCGATGCGCGACTTCAGGTACGCGTTGGAGGTGTACGCTTTGGACAAGACGGACCGCAACTGCAGGGGGGTCGCTGCGGAGGGCTCCTCGGGGCCAGGCAGGTCCTGGGCCTCGTAGCGCTTCGTGTCGATGGGGGCGAGGGGCGTGGACGATGCGATCCGGGCCATTTCCGTGTCCATGGCGGGGGAGAGGTTGGGGGGGGACAGCGGCGGGAGGTCTGGTGCCGGCGTGGTGGCGAGCTCGGTTTGGACGAGGGCTGCGGCGGCTTGGAGGTTTGTTTCTGAGGGGGAGGCATCGATGTCTGCGGAGGAAAGCTGGTGTTAGGGGGTTGGGTGCGGAGGTTTGAGGGGGGGGGGGATGGTTTTTTAATTACATGGGAGGGATTCGTGGTATGCGGGCGCGATGGCCATTGTGGTTCTTTTTCTCCTTCTTGGCGCAGCGTTCGATGGGAAGGGTATCTAGGTGTGCAGAGGGAGAGAGGTTAGAATTGAGGATGGTGACGGAGATGGAGATTGGTCGTTCTTGTTGGAGTACGGACTACAATATTAGATGGCGCGACAAGAAGACGAGAAAGCCCCTCGCTGAGATAAGGCCAATCAATCATGGGGCTGCCCTGCACTACTGCACAGTAGTGGGGTCGAAGTGGTTTGGTTTCGTGGGTACATACGGAGGCGGAATGAATACGGAGTACTCCGTACAACTTGATGGAATTCCGCAACATGTCGACAACTCGCGAGAAGCTGCACGATTGAATGATGCATTTGCGCAAGCGTGCTTCGCAACACCTGAAAAGAGCACCTATACCTGTACGGTTGCGCTCGACCGCAATGACAGGATCTTCTCCAGCCTCCTGGCCGTTGCAGGATTTCCCCAGAAACTTTACGGACTAGACATGCCACTACTACACTAACTAGCACCGACCACACAAATCGGCACTTGGTCAGCTCAACGTACCTGTCCGTACCCGCTATCCGACACCTACCTTGCTACCGACCACTCTGACCAGAACTCTCATGAGTTGTTCTTCCTGTGATATGGTGGCGCGGAGCGGGGGTACTCGTGCCCAGATAGGTTGGCAAAGACAAGACCAGTACTCTCTACAGTACGTTTATCCTGAAAATGATTTCCCACCCACCCGTGATTCACATCACAGCGACTATACTTCTTGAGACACGACACGGTATCCTGAGCGTCAATCTGTTGATGTCTTCACATCTAGCTAAGATCTTATATGATGATACAATAATACATCCTCACCACACGAGGATTTGCCCCGAGCAGTAACCAGGTGTGTTAGCTGCAGAGGTCCCTAATGAGCAGCAAGTGACTAAGGGGGCTCCCATGTCAACAAAACTCCTTCATCATTCAAACTCCCATTTTCCATTTCAAGTTAATATATAGTACCATCCAGCAAAAGCGTCGCAAATTGTTTTCCGCTTCATTTCATGGCCATCAAACTGAGGCCTTGGTAAGACTGTTGGAGCCCCCCCCCCCGTGCCATGCAGAGTGTCGGCTACAAGGGCCAGTGTGACGAGTAATTTCTCGTCTATGCGGCGGAGCGACCGCTCTCCGACGAGTCTGTCTTGGAGAGCTCGTCGTCGTCAAGAGGTCCATGGACGGACTCCTCGAAGACGGGTTCAGCATCAACTACTTCATATTTGGTTTTGAAGTCGTTGATGTGATGGGAAGCAGTGCTGCTGTTGGAGCGGCGACGAGCGTTGCTGAATTTGAAGTCATGATCCATGACATCGTCTGCAATAGTACCCCTGTTCGGCGGTGTCAACAGTTGTGATTCGGGAATGAGAACAGGCGAACAGCACATACCAGTTTCCTCTCCCATTGCCATCCTTCTTGATCTTCTTCGGATCGACGTCGGCGTAGCCACTCTTCGCAAAGTAGCGCGGCAGATACTCGGTAGGAGCAGCAGTGCCCTCAGCAATGCCCTTGTGGTCACGGTCGTTGGCCTTGTGAGAGCGGGTCACTGTGTGCAAGGTGATTAGCAACTCATCCAAAGATACGACATGACCAATTCATGACAATCCCAGAGCGTCACTAGCTCGTCATGCGAGGCCGGATACGTTTGTGTGAAGTACATGTAAAACGGTGGACAAACGTACTCTTGGGAGGTCTATGAGACGGACTCGACAAAGGAGTTCAGATGAATTCAAGCAGTCGTAGTCTGCTTGCGTGAAATGGTATGATGAGATCAAAAGAACGAGCAATGCAGGACCGTGTGAGTGGTGCCAGTTGTGACGATCAAAGGACGAGATGAGGCAACTTGATGGGCGACACCAATGGTGATATATGGACGACAAAGTAGTGGAATAGATGGGAAAAGACGAGAGGGAAGAAGAGTGATTGTGTGATGATGAAGAATGGAGACAGGATGATGAATTGAGATGAATGGTAGTAGACCGAAGAAACAAGAATCCATCTGGAGGAGAGAGGGAGAGGAGAAGAGCTGTACTATTATATCACAGAGTCACGCGAGTGAAGTGGGGACCAATCAGTCGTGGAAGGGACTCGAGAGAGGCAGGCACTCAGAGGGACCGAGAGGGGTGGGACCTGGGGAATGCTCAGGCCAGAGAGTACAACGCGATGGGGTGATGGGGGTAGATGGGGGTGACGAGGGGTGACGAGGGGCGACGAGGTGATGGGGTGATGGATGGGATGGCGGTTGGCGGTTGGCGGTTGACGGCTGGCGAATAACTGGCAGCCCCTGGCTCGCCATCTGTGGCAACAATTCACAATTCACAATTGGGGAAGCTAGGTGTGGTGCGGTTGCTCCTGCCGCCAGATGTTCGCCAGATGTTCACCAGCTGTTCACCAGCTGCGAAGATGCGAAGATTGCAGGAACAGGCCGGGAGTGGTCGGCAAGGATGTGCTGCAATCGTTTCCTGCATTATCAAACGTGGATATAACCTGAGCCATCATCGCGTGACCATGATGCAAGAATCCACTAGAAATCCCACAGCTGGGGCTCGAGCTCGAGCTTGACGTGGTCAATCACGAAGGCTTTGCCCCTCACCTCGTCACCTCGTCACCTCGTCACCTCGACACCTCGTCACACTCGCCATGGCTCCAGGCTGCTTCGCCATTGCCGTCACCCAATGAGATGCAGTTTCTCGTTTTTCGATACGTTGACTCTGGGCGGTACTGATCAAGGTGGATAGGACCCTTGGACGCCTTTGCGTTCAAATGGCCTGAATCAACCCGCCCCTGTTATGCAACAGTACATATTACGGAGTACTCCGTACGGATCCGTATGTACTCCGTAGAGAGCAAGCAAGCAATCAATCCAATGGATCACGCTCGTTCGCAATTGATTGTTGAGGTAGCCGGTACCCGGCAAATCCGCGAGGCGCACGCTTCATTGTGGGGTATGGGGTACGCAAGCATAAGTCTATGGAGACCGAGTGACGGACCCATCCCGACTCGCCCAGTTTCACTTGTCGCTGTCTCCACAATACACAATACACAGCTCTGTGTTGGTCAACTTGCTGTGCTTGGAAGCGGCGCCTCGCCTCGTCCGCTGAATGAGGAGCCTGAGGCCATCATGGATCCGACCCGTACCAGAAGCTCATGTGGATTGCACGAGCTTAGTTGTGCCTGGCTGGACTGCTGGAGTTGTCGGGTCCCCTATAAGGGGGTCTTGTGAAGCCAAACTCTTTCCGCCGCGCTCCGCTTCCCAACAGATAATAGACAACATGATCTATATCAAGACCTACAATTGTACGTCCGTATGTACATATGTACGACGCTCCGAGGACACTCCTGGTGAGCACATTACGTCATAGGGCATTACATACGACTTCTAACGTCTACGATTGAGCAAAAAAAGGTTCCAACATCAATTGCGTCCGGGCAACTAAACGCGCATCCGTCAAAAATTGATTGTGCATCCGCCGTTAGTCCTAATCCATCAGAAGAATCCACTCATGTATTTTCGCACCATAATTTGTAGAGAAGATACATTCTTCGTTTTTAAAAAAGAGCACAGCCACGTGGACCATTCTTACTAGCCTCACTTAACGATTTTGACACAACGCCAAGTTAATTCTTCCCTGGCAGTCCCCCTAAGGAGGAGCCTAGTTAACTACAATTTATTCCCTATAATCCGCCGTTAGGGCACTCGCGATAGCTTCAATTCAATAGAAAACGCACTTATCATAGGCATCATAATTGACTTAAGACATGGGTATGAAGCATCACAAACATTAGCCACACTGAAAATATGTGGGTGGGTCGCTCTGACGGATTAGGACTAACGGCGGATGCACAATCAATTTTTGACGGATGCGCCTTTAGTTGCCCATTGCGTCCCACATTTTGACTGCCTGCGATACCGGAACAGGCTCGAGCAACTCGCCGAGGGAGCTTGATCTATTAACATCCATGCACATATGCTGATCTTTGTTTCGAAACTGACTATGCTGGTAGATCAAGACCGAAAAATAGCCAAGTTGTTCACATCCATTCATTTGCATCATGTATACATGAAACCACAATCCCACCGGGGCGTAAATACGGTCATGATTGACGAACATCCGACGCTTCGTTTAACATGGATGCATCTCCAAGTTCCATCCAAGAACAGTAATAGCCTGCAGCGAGTTTCAAACTACTCTACCAAGCGGATCATTTCCTGAGCGAGAACAGCCCAAGCTTTCTGCTGTAGACAAGTCTACATGTACTTCTGCCTGTATCATCGACCCATTATGCAAACGGTCCGTCACAAGCTGTGAGAAAACTTGTCTGCATCGTGAGAGAATGCAAATTCCCGTTTCCCGTGCCAGAGGGCTGCGAAAACTGCCGCGACCGACTTCATTCAAGCCTACGTAGATCCCTAGTCAATATATTTGCTCGACCTGCCACGGCACAGGAATGTGTGTGAGTTTCGTGTCATGTAGGAAACGAGTGCAATTCTGATTTGAAACTGCTCAATATGCCACTGAATGTGTGTGCCTCTTGGACCTCCTTGCCATCGTCACCCGTGCTTGCAATGGTTGGTCCCGGTTCACATATTTGTAAATTTTTGCTATTTGATTCTCCCCCCGTCACTCCCCAGTTTTGGCCCAGAGATGCTAATAATGGCAATATCACAGTTGATCCCATGCGTAGTTAGGTAAGTTTGGAAGTATACAAGGTGGTGGAAAAAAAAACGCGCACATCAGTGAGAGGCGATTCCTCCCCTTTCGGTTGTTGCCCTCGAACTCATGAAAGCCATCGCCATCGCCGTTGTCAAGAAAGCAAAACATCCTTGTGGCCCATTGGGACTCACACATATACCACTTGTCTACAAGAGACGCCCCCGTTACCTGTTTCCCATTTTCGAAAATTCGTTCTGGTATCGCAGCTTAAAACCATTGCACAAAGCGCGCATGTCTGGGTATTTATACCCCTTCAACTCGTAACCTTTAGGAATGGCACGGACCGGTATACCGATGACCCTTGCCGAGCGACTGGCTTTGAAGCATAACCAGAAGTAACCGGGATGCTTTGGGTCTATGCAGAACGCATAAGCAGATCGGTTAGGGTTGGCATCGACATATGTTGTGAGCCATTTTTCTATTTCTAAGGATTAGTGCTGTAGTAACATCAAGGGCGGGCGACGAGGGAAAATTACAATGCTTACCAGTTTCAGAACGCGACCTGCTTTGATATTTGTCGTGCCTCATGAGTTCCTCAACCTTTCGGGCCATTGCCTTGACGTGATCCACAATCAGTTCGTCAAGATCACTGTATGGGTCATTGCCTCCGATGCGGAGTAACTTGCCGACGGAAAACTCGGTATCCTTTTGCATCTCAAGCACGTCAATGTGCTGGTAAACGTTATCGGCGACTTTCCAGGTAATTGCCAAATGGTCATTGCCTTTCGATGAGGGACGAATAATCACCTCACCGGGAGGTTGAGAACCCAGGTATTCTTCCGCCTGAATGGAGTTGAACGGTTTGAAATTGGGGTGCTTGACTACGCGCTGAGTCCGTCCCGTGGTTTGGTCCTTCTCACGAAGCTCATCCTTGTCTGCTGCTTCCGAATTGTAGTCCCACCCATCCCGTCCAAAGTTGATGGGCCTCTTGTACGGTATGCGGAGAGCATCTTCTCGCATGGAGAGTTTCGCCATGAAGTCCTTGTAGCTGAGTTCCAGGATTTTGCCCTGCGCAGTTTGCCCTGTACTCAAGACATCCTTGACCGAGGATCGACTGTTTACTTCATGTGCCTCGACTCTTCCCTCAATACCACAGTCCAGCTTGACAATGGCAAAATCATCGCGAACCATGCGTACGTTGACGGGCACAATCATACCCTCACATAGCGATTGCTTTGTCTCACCAGTAAACATGGTGAAGACCTCGGACTGATTGGGAGGAGCGAAGCTGCGTCGAAGTTCTTCGTAGGGGGCCTGGAGCTCTGCACTGATTGCCTCGAGAGTGGCTCTCTTGCGCTGACTGAAGTTGGTCAACAATTGATCAGCGTATTCGTCAAGAACAAGCTCGTTGACACGCTCTTGTTCATCTTGCTTAAAGAGTTTTCGAACAATTGCGCCGGGACCATTTTCGTCCGTCTCGGCTTTCACATCTTCCTCGTCCAGCTCCAGGGCATCTGCAGCCATCTTGCGGCCGAGTTCGTAATCTTCAGGGTGAACGCGAGTGTTGTCGAGAGGATCAGAGGAAGGATTCGTTGCATCGTAATCAATGTACAGGAAACTGGCACAGTTGTTCCACACGCGGGGACCGACAACCGGCAATTTGCCGCTGTCAGGATCACCAACCAGCTCGTCCCTGGTGTTGACCGAACCACCGTTGGCATTGATGGCCTTGATGACGCTGGTCGCCTTTCTGGGGCCCAACCCGGCGATGTAAGGAAGCAAGTTGGCCGTGTATGAATCAGCCATGGCATCATTGATGTTCAAACCAACCATGTTCACCGTGTCGACCATGGCGGACTCGAGATATTTCATGAGCTTGTCTTGAGGGAGAAGATGCTGGCACGGGTGGAAAGAAAGTGACGGAACGTCTTTGCCCAGGGCTGCGTATTCCTTCATGGGGTTCTGCATGTAGCGAGCCAAGCCAATGCAGTATCTCGTCACAGGGTTGAGCGATGGGTGCTCGGCCACCGCACGTGGGCTGTCCTTGTATAGTCGAGCAACCTCATCATCAACGATGACGACTTCAAGAGGCTCCGTCCTGTAGTCATTGGTTTCGGGATCGTCGAATTCAGCTCCTCGAAGATCCTTGTCGCCCACAAGAGCTTCTAGGTCCCGCACCAGTCTGTTTGTCTCGGCACTCCATCCGCTGACGGCAATGACATCGGGTCGACGCCGCCGCACAAGCTCCGCAAACTCTTCTCGCTGTGCCTCATCCCGGGCCAAGTTGCCGAATTTGCCCTGCTCGAGGACTCGACCGTCCTCCTCAACCCAGGCCCAGCATATAGGCTCTCGAGCCGGATCGCCCATGCCGTTTGACAAAGCAAGCACTCGAGGTGTGGTACCAAGGATCATGCCTTTGGGTTTGTAAGGCGCTTGATCCAGTTTGCGGTAGAATTCCTGTCGACACATCTTCAGGACCTCATCCTGACAAAACGTTCTGATCACTTCCTTGACGTTCTTGACGATGACCTTTTCCAGTTTTGGATAAGCCAGATCCACAACCTTTTTGCGCTCTTCTCGCCATTGCTCCGCACGGTCACTGAAATTCTCGGACTCGAACTCTTGATACAACTGGCGCCGGAAATCATACCGGGAGGGCATGACGAGCTTGATATCCACAAGTCCCTCTTCCTCGGCGCGCATCATCTTCAAGAAAAGCTCCGGCTGATGAACCAGATCGGCAATGGCCTGGTTCTGCAAATACTTGATCTCGTAGTAAGGATGAGATTCGTCGATTTTCCGAAGACCCTTGTCCGTTCGTCGACAGCTGAGCTCGGCGGCCTGATAGTACGAGCTTCGGAAGTACTTGCGCATGCGAGGACTTGCAAACAATTCTTCCGAGTACATTTGACGAGCTGCAGAGATGACTTCGTCCCCCGTGGTAAAGTTATCATCGATCAAGCTATCTGCCAGATCCATTGGGTATTGCGGATCGTCATCTGGCGTCACTTTCTTGCCTTGTCGTAACGCGTTTTTGGCCAGTTGGTCTGCGGAAATGCCGTACGCCTTGACGAAGTAGTATGCCTTGCCGTTTCGAACTCGGTCGAGGAGACTCGACTTGGAACCTGGTCTCTTGGCTTGCGATACATTGCCAGATACGGCAGCAAGATCCTTCAGCTTAGCTCCGTATTGGAACTGAACATAGTCTTGCAAATCTTGCAGTTCCTCCATTGTGGTAGCTTCGGGTATCATTTCCTCTATCGCCGGGTCTTCGACATCGACCGTCTTCAAGTTCTCAAAGGTCTTTTCGAGCGAGTTTCGCTTGTCCACAAATGATCTGAACTTGATGTCCAGCTCAAGTATCCTCCACAGATCGTCCTGGTTAAGAAGCTTATCTGATTGGATTGTGTAGTCGGGACCGTCCGGGTCATCGCGGGTCGATTTTCGAATCTTTTTAGAATGTAGCAAGTAGTCTTTGCGGTGCTGGAAGACGTACGGAACCTCGACTTCATCAACAATGAAGAACTCCAGAACCTTGCCAACAGCTTTGCCAAAGGGTGCCTGTAGCTCCGGAGACAATCCCTTCTTCGGCCACAGCTGGTTGGTGATCCATTTAGCTTCTTCCTTGAACTGCTCAGCACTGAGCTGGAGGTGCTTGAAAGCCTTGCGCTCCAGTTGAAATCTCTCGGGCTCGTCTGTGAATCGAACCTCGTTGTCTTCGTCTGTGAGGAGCTTCTCCTTAAGCTGAGAGGGTTCGAAAACGTCTTTGAGCTCGATGCCTTGCTCCTCACGCTCGCGGTCCTCTTCGTCATCTTCCATTTGTAGAGCCCAGTCATAATCCTCGCCGTTTCCGAAGATGGCCTCCATATCATCCAAAGCATCCTTATCGAGACCAGTCGTGTCCACTACCGCGCCGACGCCTCGATCCCTAGGTCGAGCGACTTCTGCATCTTCCAATCGCCGTGTGCGTTCCTCATCGTCTTCTTCGGGAAAATCCTCTTCAATGAAATCATCAAACTCGTCAGCTTGAGCCCGAAGGCTCGGTCTTCCGTACGGCCGTTGCTCAGCAGCATCTTCATCTTCATCAGAAAAGATTTCGTCAAGCCCACGGCGTTCATTGCGCGTGTCGTCTTCGCCGCGGTGACCGCGTTTGAGGCGCTTGAATTTAGACTTGAGCAGATGTCAGTAGCCCTGCCAAACAACCCGCGTTTCGTCGTAGACTTGCTCTTACCTGGCTCTCTGGTTTTGGTCGCTCCCCAAACTGCTCGCCAATCAATTCCAAGTCGTCTTCATCTAGGCGTTCTTCTTGTTCTCGATCGCGATGCTCACGCTTTCTCTTGATGGGGCGTGGCTCAGCATCCGAGCCCTCATCATCTTCATCATCCTCTTCCTCTTCCTCCTCTTCTTCTTCGTCAACAATGAAGCCTTCGCGAATCTGTTCGGGAGATTCAGGTTAGCGTTAGACGCAAAAGATTGGCAAGGAGCCACTCACTTTCCGGGCTTCCTCCTCATCATCATCGTCTTCCTCTTCCTCGCTGGAATCATCTACGGGAGCTCCTTTGCGTCTGACGCGCTCCTTTCCAGTCTCCTCATCGAAAGACTCGTCATCCTCCTCGTCATCCAACTCGGCCTCCCCCGATATCAAGTCGCGCATGCTGTTGCTCATGATGACGATCCGCTTTGACGTCTCGGAGAAGCAGACTCAAGCCCGTCACAGTGCGGCCGTTCGAGGGATAGACAGCAACAATGTCACTAGGATCAGCCTCAATGAATGCCTCGCAAGACACCGAGAATGCAAAATTTGAGCTCGGACCCGCAAAGCTTGTCGAATGAGCGGGAAAGAGCGCTGTCGTTACCACCGGCTGCCTCTTTTTTTTTGGAGTCGCTTGCAGCATCGTCGCGCGTTTGTGGTAGGATGCCCAGGAATTACACATGTTCCGGTGGATCAGGCTTACATAATCACGTTTGCTTTGCAACCTCACGGAAAGGACACCCTCTGTTCAATTGGTTGAAAGCATATTTACACACAAGCAGGCCATATTGGTCACTCTTGACTGGAAGATCCAGCGATTCTTTTAAGGAATGCAAATCCCACCTCTTTGCACACCGGCGCTGTAAAGCTACACCTGCGAGCACATTGAGCCATGCACGACCGCACCTCGCGATTGACCCCTAGACAAAGATTCTTATTTCAGGACAGAGATGCCATATATTACAAAACCCTTGATTCACATCCCTTTCTATCGTTGGATTTGTGATTGACACACAAATTCAATTGCAGCCCTCGCCATGAATCGTGTCGGTCATCAAAGCGGCCGAGAAAAGGGTCATTGAGGCGCTTAGATCTGGGGTTAGTGGTACATGACATCTACTCTCATTGATGTGGAAAAGCCTCGGGAGACTCGTCGAGTCGATACGAAACTAAACACAGTCGGGGTCCCTGGGTGCTCAGGATAGAGCCTGTGTGTACACCAGACGCATAAGAACGACATCCAGCTGACTATTCGACAAGTCTAACAGAGTTGAAATGGTCAACACATCAGTTTCTAGCCCCACGCTACGTAGCCATACCGTGGCTATACGCTTATGAAATGATCATTCACGGCCATAATATTGGAGCAAATACTCTGGGTTTCGCGTTCAGCCTGTCGAATGATGAAACAAATCAGCCCGAGGCAGTCCTTGTCAGCCTATGGATAGAAGTTCAGGTCATTCATTCTAGGATACACGGCTCTCACCGATCTATTGGTCCACGTACAGCCGTCTGCTTGCAGCATCAGCCGTCTTTTCAGGGAAGTGACCTTGCTGATTAGCTCGAAGCGCTCGATCCAGTACGCAAAGCACGCCTTCGACCAACCCTTTGGTCCCTTCCAAGTCGTGAGGGACCAATTTTGCTCGTCGGCCTCGGAGATCTTGCCCTCCATTTCATAGATGCCACGGGCGTAACGGCCAACATGAGAACGGGAGACGAGATGGGCTATGCGCCAAGCTGGTGAGTGGTTTCTTGCTTTGAGCACTTGTCTGAAAGAAATAAAGCATAGTGATCATTTGCATTGGAATATCGGCTTATGGCTTGGCTTGTGGATTGTGGCTTGCGTGGCCGCACGGCGATTCGGAATGCCTCGCCACCTCCACAACCTTAATTTGTCTCGATTGACTATTATTAGCGCCATCGCAGTTCTCGATAAGCCGCGAGGCAGAAAAGCAGAGTGAGTGTCTAAGACATGGCGCGGCATTGGGATGCGAAGCACACGTTGTACATTTCCTGTTATGGATAAAAGGCCATTAGTGATGGCTAAAGCTAGTCTCATGAGTAGCTGATCTGTCGCTCCAGCCATTTTTTTCGTTTTGTAAACTACACTTTTTCTCTACAGTCTAGATGGAGCCACCCTCGTTCACATCGGCGCCGTGTTCTACGAGGAATCGCGTGGCATGATTCGCGAGAGTGAGATGCGATGCATGCAGCGGCGGCGGCAATCAACATCGGAAGTCCGGCAAGTGCATGAGGATGAAGTTCGGGGGTGATGGATTGTCAAGTTGATGAAACATCACGTCCATGACTATTGTATCGCACAAATACAGTGTAAAACAATATTTCATTGCTGCCTCTTCCCACCCTGCTCCTCTAATTCCAGCCAACTACCCGGCGATTGATTGACCTTAAGATGCTAATACGACAGGTCTCGTTAGTACAGCAAACACACTTAGAAACGGGAAAACAGCAGCCGACTTACCCTTTCCACCAAAGACGACAATGGCCTTGTTGAACGACCCGTTGATGTCTTTGATGATCGCAGGCGCAAGGGCCTTCTCCAACAGACCCAGTTTCTCCGTGACGGCTTGTCCAAATTTCTTGGTGTCTGCCTGAAGTTGATAGAGACTGGACAGGACCACGAGGCCAAGCTCGCCAAAGGCATCTTTCTGCGCGGCAGCACCCTCCAAGGTCTTCTTCACCTTGGGCTGCAGCTGGATGAAGTCGAGACCGATGTTGAACGAGCTGGAGCCGAACGGCGGCGATGCTTTGGCGTCGTCGGCCGCTTTGACAAGCAGTTTGTGAATGTCGACAGCATCGACTTCCACCTGGAGCGCCTGGGCGATTCCCAGCGAGCCCGGCTTGACAAGTTTCGAGTCGGCGCCGAGATTCTTCATGAGACTGCTTAGTTTGGCAATGTCGCCTCTCACCGTCTGCGCATCCGACGCACTGACGATGGCCGCGCAGCAAAGAGTGACGAATGTGTAGAGGAACCGCATGATGGGGGAAATTTTGGTATGTCGACAATGAGGTGCAAGTAAGAGAGGAGGATTGGGAAAGGCGAGGAAGAGTGTTTGAGAGGTTGTCTGTCTTGCAATGGCAGCTTATATGCCAGCCAATCGGTCACGACCTCACCAGAGTCACCGCTGATACTTGACTGACACGCAGAGGCGAGACTAGCTAGACCAGGAGGGAAAAACCAAACCCATCGCTCCATTTGTTTCTCAGTGAAAGAAAGCCTCGGCAATCCGTAATCCACGTGGCATTGTGGCATTCCAATCTCTACCCGCATGCGCCATGTAACCCTCTCGCCCCTTCTGAAGTAGCATCGTCAGCCGAGGCCTTTTCGAAGGAAATCAAGTACTCTCGCTAGATGCGCCACCGCGAGCTGATCGACAAGGGGGTCACCTCCCGACTTCTGCAAGCTCTGAACATTCCAAGATTTGCCGAGAGCTGAGACTGTGGGGGAGGGGACTTGCTAGAAAGATCGACTTCTATTATTTTGTGTTTATGTGTTTTGTATTTTGTATTTTGTATCTTGTATCTTGTGACACAGTATTTTGAGCTGCACCCTTTTTTTTTTATCACTTTGCTTCATCGGGACATCTGCTGAAAGCTTTTTGCGATAATCTCAACTCGACATTGAATCACAAAATGCGCGGAATCTTCGCCATCGCCGGATCCGGATTGCTCCCGCTGCATGTCCTTGCGCAACAGCCGAGTGAGTTGCCAACGAAATCTCCACCAGCGACAGATATTGTCGCGTAAACGGCAAAGAAAAAGAGAGAAGCCCTCGTTTGCTGATTGCTGACCGAGACGCAGTATCGTCTGCCGTGTTTGACAAAATCACCAGATACACGGCCTTCTCGGCGGCCTGCTATGACGAGAACTGCGCGACACCACCCTTTGGATCTCAAGTCGTCAAGACTTTCAACGACGAGGGCACCGATGCGCAGGCGACTCTGTTCCGCGACGACGGTGCCAGGGAAGTAGTCATTGCGTTTAGGGGAACATCTTCCCCCAAAGACTTGGACACCGATCTCGCCTTTGCGCTCGTTCCGTTGTCCGTCGCAGGGGCGAATTGTTCAAATTGCAGAGTGAGTGGCCGGCGCTCCTCCCCCCCACCCCCTCCCTTCTTCTGCTCTGCCTGTTTTTCTCTTTTCTCTCCAGGGGGCCCATGGGACACTTGATTGACGTTGTGTTATTCTCACACAGGTTCATGAAGGCCTTCAGACGGCCTTCAACTCCATCTCCGGAGACGTCTCTTCCGCCATCAAGTCGGAGCTGTCTTCCAACTCGGGCTTCCGCCTCGTCGCCACGGGCCATTCTCTCGGCGGCGGCCTCGCTGCCATTGCTGCCGTTTCTCTCGCCGGCCAGGGCATCGAGGTGGCCGAGACTTACACGTACGGCGAGCTCCGAAATGGCGACGCCCAATGGGCCGAATACGCGTCTCAGAAGCTTCCCGACTCAAGGTACTACCGCGTCACGCACTTCAACGATGGTGTTCCCCAGGTGCCGCCGAGTGTTCTGGGCTACGTCCACCATGGGCCCGAGTACTTCCAGAGCAAGAAGCAGGGCAACTCGGCCGAGACCACGTTCAAGTGCAGTCCTGAATCCAAGGTATGTACGGATCCGTAGGTCGAAACAAATCAACCCGTGCTGCCTCCCTCCCCCCGGTCCTGATTCTTTGCCCCCCAGTGAAACATTGTATGGGTTGCTAAAACGAGGCGTCTACATAATACAGTCATGCAGCGCAGGGCAGGATTTCGGGTCCAACCCCATCAACGGCGCCCATCTGACGTACAGCGACACTGTCATTGGCAGCGCACTCTTCATCCCTGCCTGCGGCGCCGTGTTCCCCTGAATGAGCACATGTGTGCCGTGGCCCGCGGGCGAGAAGGAATGGGCGGGATGAGATGAGATGGCGTATTATGGCTGAACCGAGTGTAAAATGAACCGGTCATAGCGGTAGATAACCAATTGTACGGACTCCGACGGAGCACTTTTTGCATGAAAGCCCGAGCACACACACATTCCTCTTGTCGTCCATGATGTATGCATGTAACCAACCCGTACAGACAGCTCTGTTGTCCCCAACACTTCCCGCCAACAACCCCGGTCATTCATTAGCAGGGCTGGGCTGGGCGCAGCGTTATCGTGCGTCGGCCACGTGACTTGGGAAAAGATGTCCCCTAGCGGGATGATGAATGAAGAGAAAAGATTAAATTAAAGCTATCTTCTATCATACAAATAGAAGGATAAAGTCTCCTCTTTTACAGAGAGAGCAGTTGTAGTGAAAATCGTACGCTTCTTCGTGTGATTATCGCGTTTAGCTACGTGCATCTTCAGCTTCCCCGATACGGTCGCGAGCGCATATTATTCGTCATACGCTGTACATACATGTATCCGCGCCATCGGGCAACAAGTGTGACCCACCCATGCGGCATGCCGTTACTAGCCATCTGACGTGAGATGTGATATTGAAGAAACAAAGCCACTGCAACGTACTCCGTGCGTGTCGAGATCACGAGGACCCGAGCACGGGGCCGCCAATATGCTACATAATAGTTCCCTGTCTTGCAAGCACAGTCCCTCTCGCCGAACATGTCTTGGGGTCTTGACTGTCAGTTCTCACAACCTCAGCCCCTTCCTCGAACGTGCATTCCGTCCATCGTCCATTGGTCCTTTCCCAAACCTCTCTTGACTTTTGCTTCAATCCCTTGACAAGCCCCGGGAGCATATTCATCACCGTCAAATACCACCATGTTGTTGCTCTCGACCTTGATCGTGCCGCTCCTGGCCGTCGTGGCAGCGGCCTCGCCCCTCCGCCGCGACGCCAACGACGTCAATGCCGCCTTGGGCAAGATATCGAAGCAGTTGGTGGAAATGGAGAAGACCCTGGACAACTTCAACCGGGAACTCGCCGGCACCGTCATCGCCCTCAAGTTCCAGGGACAGGCCGACAGTCTTCAGCAAATCACCGAGTCGGCGACGTTAATCGCCAAGAAGACGCCTGAATTTACCAAAGAGGAGTCGGCCAGCATTTCCTCCACCATCGACTCGCTCATAAAACAAACGCGCCACATTGTTGACCTCGTCGTCGAGAAGAAGCCCGATTTCGACAAGGCCATCCTCGGCGTCGGATCGGCGTCGGGACTGGTCAAGCAGGATCTGAAGAATCTTCAAAAGACAATGGGTGACTTAGGGGCGGCCTTGACGGACAAGTTTGTGGGCACCGTCAAGAGTGTTTCCCCTTTGGCCATCTCGGCTATGAATCATCACTTTGAGGAGGCGCTGAAGGTTTACGCGTGATGTGCGGCGTGCGTGGGCAGTTTTTTGGGGGGGGGGGGACAGGGGAAAATCGAGCTCTGAACATGTATATTCAATTCTGCCATCGATGCCAAGTTTATGGCATGTCATGAATCGTGAGTGGGCCAGGCGAATGATGTACAGATGCGCCGAACACAAATTTAAACCAACTTTTCCCTGCCATTTTGCGAGGAGCATGGTGTCTGTATCGTGTCTCTTGCCTTACTTACCATGGCCAAACACAAGCTCGTTACTATGGAAGAATCCATAAATCACTTCGCTCGCATATAATTGCGTCGTCTCCGAAACAAACAAAGATGACCAGAGAGGCGAATTACATTGTGTACGATGAGCTTAGGCCAAAACGGAGCGCACGTTTCGCGCCAAGAACCTCGGCAGCGTCCAGAGAACTGACACCGACGACACCAGGTCAGTCAGTACCTCGTATTTCAAAGACTTCCAACTTCTCGCTTCACAATTCCCAATGACCCCCGCCGCCTCGGCTCTGGAAGTGGAGCCCATAGGACAGGTCTGGAAAATCCTCAACCAATCGGGGGCCTCGAGGTCGAACTGATGCCTGATGTTACATTAATCTACTTTGTCGAAACACACATCTGTCAAAAAATTAAACACGCATCTGCTATTTTAGTCCTAATCGGGATAGACGACCCGCCCACCTATCTTCGGTGTGGCTCGCGTCTATCAATCTTCGTAGTATTATAGGCATCACAATTAACTTAACAACGCTGCGAAGATTGATAGACGCGAGCCACACTAAAAATAGGTGGGCGGGTCGTCCATTACGATTAGGACTAACGGACTAACGGCAGATGCGTGTTTAGAGGTCCTTTGTCGAGTGCTCACGAGCTATTCCCAGGAAGGTGGACAAGTGTGTCTGTCCCATTGCATCCCACCTTGTGCATTTCCCCGCACCTACTACCGAGGCCATGTACATAGCTTGGAGCCGGCCCCTGAGATTCTGCGTATGTACATAGTATACATAGATTGCGCACAGGTAGATCTCATGCAGATCAGACTGACGATCCGACGCTCATACAACATGTATTGTAGTTGGGTTCCATTGCATATATACACTCGCAGATTCTCCAGCCTGGCTGTTTGGACATCTGCCAAGCCCGATGAAACCTGCTCTGTGAACAAGATGCCAACTCTGGCGTCCTCACGCGAAAATTGTCGTCGTACAATGAGCAACAATGAGCGAGGTTCTAGAACCACGCGGCAAGTTGTTGGGTTGGGGGCCATGGGTCTCGTATGTTGGCCTAGCGACCGAATCTGGGACACGATGCTGTAAGAAGACTTCAATCCCAAGTTTAGCATGTCATCATGTATATCAGTCAACTCCCTTGGCGTATTCGTCAACAGCATAAGCGAAACGCAACTCCCCGCAAGACATGAACAATGAACGGCATGCCTCCATACAAGACGCAAGAAAGCAAGACCACAAAGTTCATCTCGGAAAGAGGCAAAATGCAAGGCCTGCAGTACGACCAAAAGGCTCACTCGTACGCAACTATCTCGTATGCGCTCCCGCCGACGGAACACCTCCAAACAGCAAGATGCTACTACCCAGCCACGACGGATAGGATCCCAAGGCAGTATACTCTGCCTATGACAGTTAATCTCGAGGAGTAGAAAGACGGATTCGGTGGCATCGTTTTCGGCAGGCAAATCCGAGCGTTGAGCAGGTACCCAATTGATGCGATTCCAAGATGAAGTGTTTCAACGACCGACATTTGGAGGTACAGGGTTGATTGTAGGCTTTTCTTATGTAGATGAGTGTATTGCGCCCTTGCATAATAGGATCCCGCACGCGATGGATGGACCGTTATACAAGTAAATCGTCTCTTGACGAGAAACTGAATGCTTGCAATAATGGGACCATCAAATCAAAGCTATTCTGTCGATCTATTGCCGAGCGACGAGGAGCGCGTTATGATGGGTAAGCGGATCATGGTCTTGGTTGGATTGCCAGGAATAGTGAGACGTTGAGCATCCGGACGAAGGATGTTGACGATGTTGTGATTTTGACGAGCCAAAAGGATTGTGGCGGAGTGGAGACGGACGGATGTGAGATATACAGCCGACTCAAACTGCTAACGCAACGATGCGACGATTCGCCTTGTGCCAACATCCTCATGCTCATCTTCATGCAAATGTTCACCAGCAAGACGAACCGCATGGTCCATAGTGGCTGGTGAACCTCTGTGCCTCCCCCTCAACATGACAACACAGAGCACTAGCTTACTGCAGCTGTGCCAACCACCGGCAAAGCTACAGTTCTTCTTCGGTAGACCGACTGATATGCCAACACATCCGTAGGCGGACACAACTTCAAAAAGAATGTTGAAAACACTGTATGATACCGGATCCCTGGAAAAGTTTGATCCTTCGATTGTGGTGATTATGAAGACTGCCAAAGCGAGAAGCCAAATGTCATGCGCTAGCTGACCTTTAACCTGTTGCAAAACGAACAGATACCGCGGCCCAGCATTGGCTGTGGTAGCTCGGACATGTAGGCCTTCGGTGTCGGAAGACTGTGTGTTTGGGGAGTAAAGACCCAAAGACTTTTCTTCATGTATAGTCGAGTGTCGCATGGTGATGATGACGGGGAAAGCAGAAATGCACATCATGATAACATAAAGTACAAGTAGGCCGATATGCAGTTGTGCAATAGGGACAACATAAAAGCCCCCCGCTCGAACAGCTGCAAAGTCGTAAGAGTCAGCAACCTGATTTTCGCAGATATAGGAGGCTTAGTGGGAATGTTTGCGCGGAATGAAACTTACCAATGGCCTGGAAAAGTCCGTCTAAGCGTCGTGCACCAGGAGGTATGGCATCAATTACCGGGTTTCCAATGTTTAGAAGTTCAAATGCTGTCCAATCAACACTATTGAGCAAAACAATCATGAATGCCAGCCACCATGTATGCCGCGTCGGAAATAAGTTTGTGTAGACTCGTCGGGGATATTTGAGAAGATACTCGACGGTAAGTCTTCCAGTTGTGACACGTGGCCCATCAGGCAAGACCTTGAGAACTTTTGAAATGGTCCAGAATATGAGTCGAAGAAGAACAGGATAAGCAGTGTTTCCAGCGAGAATCATAAGCCCCATGGTGATAAGCACGAAATAAGAACCTTGGTAAGGCACCACATTTGCATCAAGTAAAGACATTCCTGAGTTGTTGAATGCTGAGACGCCATTAAAGATTCCTAGCCACCATGGATTGATTCCATTTGCAAGTGCTGGGCCAGGGAGGTTGTTGGCAATCCAAGCTCCGAGGCCCAAGCAGCCCAGCAGCTGCCACAGAGCGTAATATAGTGGTACCACAATAGACAGCAAGTTGAGTGCTCTATACTCAACGCCACTGACGTGCTTCTTCTCCTCACGCGAGAGGTTCACAAAGTTGCCATTGCGTCTGACATTTTTGTTGGTCAGGAAGGTGAGAGGATCGGACTCTGGTTCGCAGTGGGAGGCTCTGTTTGCCGCCAGAGGCCAGTCTGCAGAGACGCTGGCAAGAGATAGTTCCTCCTTGTCTTTCACACCCACATTTTGAGTTATGGATTTTCGTCTCGACCATAGTCTTTCGCTGGCTGAGAGCTGTAAGCCATTGGAGCAAGCTTCTCCAGCACGAAGACCTTGGTCACCACCTCTATGCCATTCCGATTTTTCTCGCTCGTCAGAACCCAACAGCCTCGTAAAGGAGTGCCTCCGAGCTGCGATGAGCCAGATTGAAGCCCAGATCGAGCCGCCGCACAATATCAAGAGAAAAAGAAGTGTTTGCTGCCACGAGGTCAAGGTGCTAAGATCGACGGTGTTGAGTCCAGCTTCGGTAATGGCGGATACCACCAAGAATAAGCTGTCGACGTACTCGATGCTGAAACTTGGGTCTGACGATACCCATAGGATAACAGAGCAGACCATTGGTATCAGTATAAAGCACGTGTAGTGAATTGAGACAAAATTGACATGTGGTCTGCAGAGTCGGACCACGGTCCGCCAAGGCATGACGGGGAGCCTTCTGCGGAAGTTTGGGTTGGACACCATCTTGCGACTCCAAGACAGGGCTCAGATGTATGATTAGGTCATTGACCCCAATATTTCCGGCTCCTGCGAGACACTTCCGATGGTTTCGAGGCGATACATTTTGGAAAGTAGATGTCTCGAAAAGCAAGGTTCGAAAATCTTTCTTGTGGTTTGGGGAAGCGTTAGGTTGCACGAAAAAAGGCGCAGCCAACTGGCCACTTATTATTACTATTAATTGTGCGTAATAATAAGTGAGGAGATGGTTTGACCTGACTTGTCAAACCGACTGCGCCACTAATGGATCTCATTAACATTTAATCTAATCGCCCTTTGTGGCGCTGTGGCGGTGCCTTTGGTCTACGTATTAATTTATCAATCCTTCCAACCTTTTGTTCGACGGTTCTTCGTATTGATTTTGCACTCGAACATTCAATAATCCAGGCATGTAAGCTGGCTGCAGTTGATTGGCTTTTTTTTTGGTATATGTGGGCACCAATGCCACGGTTTCAAGTCTTGGTGTCGAAAATACAACCGCTCTGAAAGGGAGTACATCGAGAATTGCTAACTTGATGCTCTTGTTTCTCGGCGGCAGAACAAATCTACCGGCGGACAAAAGACAGATACTCCTCAGCATCTACTATTTTGCCCATCGATGCGTTGCTGCTGTGGCCACTACTGAAGCTCTGATTCACGCTGGTATGGCTTATAGAACAGGCAGGTAAGGATTCTTATCGTGGCGCACCTGAGTACGCAGCGATATTGAGTCTCGGGCGGGCAATCCTTCACAAGCTCAATCTGACAGCAGGATCCTGCTGGTTGATGAAGCTGGAGCGCAGTAGATGTCGAGTTGAGACCGCTCAGCTGATGCAATTTATTATAAATGAGGCATTCAGCGATTGCACGGCGATCACTGTTTCGCATCGACTTGATCATATCGCGAGTGCAGACGTTGTTGTGGACATTGATGATGGACGGACAGTCTTGATTGCGGAAAGGCGGGATTTTAGCAGCAGGATGTAGATTCGGTGGCGATGCACGCCATTCTTCGTTCACGTACTTGTACGGTGGAATTGGGATCCAGGGGATCTCGCGACTTACTTTATTCGGAGCCTTGCGCCAGTTCGGAAGGTTCAAGTCCGAGGATGGCGCCACGGCAAGTTCCAACATGGTGACCAGACACTGACTGTTGGATCTTTCGCTGTCTCACGACCAACCAGGCTTGGTTATATCTCCTGGATGATGGGTTTGATACAGATTGAGCAGAGAGCTTGCATTTCGACGTCTTTTCGTCACACTGGGGAACAGTCAGTCAGTTGTTGCTCATATAGGTCCTTGAGTAGGTTTCACTATTCTACCTTTTTCTTCCGTTTGCGCCAGGTTTCGCAGCCGCAAAGGAACCAATCACCGTCATTTTCTCAGTCGAGTTCTTTGTTCGGGTCACTGTCAGGATGTTTGACGCTTGAGGCCGCTTCAGGACGCTGGTTACGACCCTTTTTTTTTACTGCTTGCGAGGGAGTATGGGCGTCTGGTAGTGCATTAATGTGATGCAACAAGGAAGAAATTTTTGGCTGTTTCATTGATCGAGTAGACTCAAGCCAGGAAACTGCGTTACCGAGCATCCCCGAGTCCCGACGTTATAGCTCGCTACCTAGTACCTAGTACGGAGTACTGAGTACCTACCCCGGATCGAAGATTGCGCCATGATGGGGTTATATCGTTGGACCGAACGGGTATCCCATTGGCTCATTTACGCGCTTATTAGACCATAAATCAGAGACTTAGGCGAAGCCTCCCGGTCATCGGCCGAGAAGGGAGGGGGAGATCGTAGTCTAAAGAAAGCACGCACCGACATCGCTTTCGTGGAAGCGATGTCCATGACTCCGCAAAACAGACTCCATTCATAAGAGTCAAGACTCAGACACTCGGAGTCAAACACCACCACCACGACATTGATTCCTCAGCCCGCTTCCGATGCAACAGCGGCAGGAGCCAACGACATGAGGTGATTCTGGGTTATACTTAGTGATTATGTTAGGCGCAGTGTGCCGACGGGGCGTCCATCCATCCATCCCTCCTGCCTCTTCAGCGATAGTCCGTTCGGCCATTGCCAACTGGCAACAGGTTCCACTCACACCTCAATCTCCAAAACAACAAGCCCCAACGCCCCCGACCGGATCGCAGGGCTCGCCCAAGTGTTGGTCACTCGACTTCGACCGTGTACAAAGAAACTCGGCCATCAATCATGCTGATGCCATATTCCTAAGATTATCGCCAGCACCGGCTCAATGCGTCACGAGTTTTGTTCTTCCACCTTGTCACCTCGTCACCTCGTCACCGGACCTACCGTAACCGATTTTATCATGATAATGCCTCAATTCTCTCGAGTCTGCACCCCCGCTTCAGCCTGGCGAGCGGTCACCAATCATCAAGACTAACCTTGCTTGGCTTGGCCATGATCTCTGACGAGGCACTCCGCAAGTTCTTTGCCGGCGTTTCGTGCTGCCGGCCGGCGATGGATGCACGTTGGTCAGCATCGCAGTGTGCCTTCATGGGTATGGTTCGGTATGGTTCCAGGGGCCAGGGCTGCTCTGTCCTCGACTACTCTTGGATGACTGGCTTGAGGCGGTTGAACGGGCTGAATCCTTCCCTTGTTTGTTTGCGAAAGCTGCTCCTTGTCCGCAGGACAGAATGAAACTACACAGGGCAAACTTGCCTCGCAACTTCATCCTTCAACTTGCACGAGAAGCTGTGGCTCTTCCATCTATCAAAATGCATGGATTTCCTATCCAGGTATGGATAATGGGCTATGGACCACACACAGAGCCTGCCACTGCCGCCACACCACCCTCAAGCCAAAGAAAGTATTTCCACTAACAACCAACAACAGTTGATCCTGCCAGTTTTCCATTGAGGTGCTTCTCATCACATCATCGCGCCGTGCCAATTTCCATTCCTACCTGAAAATCCACTTTGACTTGACCAATGGCCGCGTTGCCTCTTGCGTGTTGGAATCAGGCAACAGACATGCAGGTGCGTGAAGAGGGCAGGAGAGCGGCAGCCATCCCAAGGCCCGGAAGCGAATCATGCTTCTTTCCAGCCCATGAGGGTAACATTCAAGGATCAATGTCCAACAATGTTCACCCTGTACCATCCATTTCGTCCTCGCAACGGGTCAGTTGACTCTTTAGAAGACATGGGGGAGGGACGACCGACGATCTCTGTGTTGCGTACGAAGTAGAGTTTGCGTGATCGTCATGGCCTTTGCCTAGTTCTGGCCGTGTCTTTCGCGGAACACGACCCAGGCAGGCGTATTCACTCACAGAAACTTGTTAGAGCTGATCCAACCAGTCAGTCTCCCCTTGATCTGGGCGGCACGAAAGCGCACTTCGCCTGCTTGTCCTCCTGGAAAACCAACTTCATCCATCTGGTGAGCTAGGGGCTCCGGCTGCAGATCTTCAAGGCAGGCACATCAAATCTGGGCTCTATCAAACCAGGTCGAAGTGGCCCACCCGAAAGGTTTGTCGAAGGTCTGCTGCATGAAAGCCTTGCATCATCGTCATCCTCATATGAGTACTGGCTTGTCACTGCTGAGCCAAAAACTCGCAGAGAAGAATGCAAGTCACATTTGTTGACCCATCCTGGTTGTTGTGTTGGAAACAACCTAGAAGCCTCATTAGCTTCGCCGACCTGTCCCATCTGTTCGACGTTCTTCCTCCTTCTTCCTTGCAGAACCCTCCTGGTCGTCGGCCAACCTTTGCACCACCTTTGGCGAAAGCCGAACGTTGGCCGAGGTAGCTTTACCTGGAACATTCTTTGAACAAAGGATGTGGCCCCAGAGGCTTCTAGACTAGCCAAAGTTGAACGCAGAGCGGTTAAAAGTCATAAGTCATTGCCCACTAGAGCATGCATCTGCCCATCACAAAGGCTACCTCGTGCATATTTAAACCAAGAGATCCACCCCATTCATTTCCATTGTCTGATGATGCTGTAGTTCCTCCATCTCAACCAATCAAGAGTTTCGCATCCTGCTTTGCAATACAACAACCCTCAACTCTACACAACCTTCTTGTGTGAACCCGATTCTTCAGTTCATCTTTCATCCTCGTGCCATGCCCCCTATTGGTTCATTCCGGGGCTGCAACGCTTGTTATATTTGGAAAAAGAAGGTGCGTGTCTGTGTCTGTGTCTTGTGTGTGCAGTACAAGCATCATGGGGAACGTGACTAACCTCTGTATGTGCCATTGCTTCTATACTTGGTAGTGCGAAGGTGGACAGCCGTGTGTTCGTTGTGCGGAACGGTTCATGGCCTGTGTTGGCGTTGGGGAGCAACGATTCAAGTGGAAGCAAGGTCTCAAACTTCCTAAAGGCTCGGCTAGTTTGCCCTCAGCTTTCGACATCCCCGTCGATCCCCAATTTCAACCATCAGGTTACGAAAACAATATCAACACGAACGCTGCCTCTGTTCACGAAACCAACCTGACTCCGACACAAATTTCTGGAAGCTACTCTGCACCACGGCTAGTTTTCGACAACAGCAACTCGGCTCCACCACCACCAGGTCCTGGGAACATCGCCATTCAACAACGTCCAAGTTACGAAGGCAACATGGGCCTCCCGTCGGGCTCTAGCAAAAGCACGATTCTCCCTCCCGTAGGGATCCCGCTAGACATTGAAGCTCCCAAAGTGTACCCACCAAGTTTATCAGATGGCCCTGGGCCGAACTGCAAGTTTCATTGGATGATACTCCTCGATCTCCCTTGCGAGCATGGCCCTTCGCGAGCCATGCACGCGTGCGTCCTCTTGTTCCAACGCCTCATGGAGCACGCCAGAGCCCCGAGTGCAGCCTCCATGCTAGCCTTCTGGAATATGCTGGATCACGCAACCAAAGTGCTAGATTTACCCAAGGCAGAGAATGGAGATACAAAGTTTGCTATGAAACTCTACAAGTACTGCGAGTTGTTCTGGTGCTCGGGCGGAAACCAACTCCGAGGATACGGCGAAGACCTGGACTGCCTGATGAGAATCGTCAGCCAGTTGAGTCCTCACGACAAGCAGATTGGTGAGGACCCGCGGAATATAATTGTGCGAAATGCCCTCAACGCCTTGGCGACTGATGTGGTGAGTCCCTTTTTTCTTTCTATTTATTTCTCGAAACCACCAACAATAAACTAGCTTTCCTAGTTCCGTCTAGTTTTCTAATACGAAGCACAGTTGGTCGATACAATGATAAACTCGGACGCCCCCCTCGGACCTTGGCTCTACCACGTCTCAAGACTATCAGCGCCGCAGAACCTCCTCAGTCCCAACTGCCAAATCCACCACTACTGCTTCAACCTGCACGTCTACGCGATGATGCCAAAGCTAATCCGCCACCCGAGCGAGAACAAGGACAAGATCCGCACCTATTACCTCCTCAGTCTCGACTCCTACCGCCACCTCGACTTGACAGTGGCCCGCCCCGTCCGCACGCCTAGGCGAAGACCATGGCCGTCCGTTGCCGAGCGAGCCTGTCACAGGGAGTCGCAGGCCATTCGTATCGCCATCAGCATCGCTCTCAACGCGTTTCTGCAAAAGTGGGATATGCTGCCCCGCGAGCGGCTAGTAGAGGAGCACTCCCTGCTGTGCGTCGACGCAATCCAGCTCGCGGAGCAGCCATCCACGGGGGAGGCGCCCTGGCCGTGGTCCGCGCAGTTCATTCCTCACTCTACCTTTGCGGCATACTGTGTCGCCCAGGGCAGCACGAAGAGTCGGCTGCGACAGCTGCTGGATAGCCAAAGGAGAGCGCCTCCCATGTGGAACTTCTTGAAGGAGGCGGCTCACTGGCGAGAGGCCCCCTCGAAGCTAGCTCGCGAGATTCCTTGGTTCCCAGTCCATCGTCCACGGGATGAGTCGGCAGAGAAGGAAATGGCTGGGAGGAAGGCGCGTGAGTCTATGGATTCATTTTGCACCGTCATGTGAGTTGTCGCAATGAGCGATAATGTGAGAAAACAGAGCATAATTGATACTGTTGGAGCTGGTGATGGGGTTTCCCCCCCTCTCCCCACACAGCTAGCTAAACTTATGCTCTTTTCATGTCGAAATGTCTTTTCATTTTCAACCTCCATTTCCTACACCCAACATGCGCAACGCACGCCTCGGCCGAAACCAAAGCTCCGTCATGTCACGCAATAAGTCAGAGCCCGATCTGAGCCCACGATCCACTTTTGGAACTTGACAGGTCGTACCCTGCACGTTTGCAGGTTTGCAGGTTCACAACGTGGTTGACACCTTTTGTTGGCGCCCACTTTCGATGTCGCCACCGTGCCATGGGGGTTGTTGGGCTTGGTTTCGACAAAGATACATGGGCGAGGACGGAATTCGCTGCTTCGTATGTTCCCTGTGGAATCGTCATGTGAAGTGATTTGATTGCTCATGTGTGCGGTGTCGATGTTGGTTGCCGTTCTTTGTGGGGTTGCAGTCGTGATTGCGTTGGGAATCGGCAAGGTCAAAACGGTGGAGCGGTGGAATGCTGGAATGCTGGAATGGTGCAACTACAACGCAACGCAACGCAACGGGTAATGACGGGAGGGAGGGAAAATTACATGACAGTACTCTGGCCTACTCCTCCACACAAAGATGTGTCGGAGTCTCAAGGCAGGGATTTTGGCCTCCTGAATAGAGCAGCAATCGGAATCATGTATGAATGTATAGTATAGATTGGATCCTCATGATTACTGCATACTATCTATAGATTAATAAAATACTGCAACATCTCCGGAAACTTGGGGGTTCCCAGTCCAGAGACAGGATCCCATCCTGGGACGGCCGAGAAACCGTTATTACCACAAGCACTAGGGTACCTCGCCCCAAAGGCACCTCCCAAACGCTGGTCACCCTTTGTCACATCCGTGAAGAGAGGCTTCTTGGCATCATACGCCTGGTACAAAGCGGGGTTGGCGAATCCGATCGGACCCTTCCCAAGATTCAACCGGCTCTCATTTGCGAGATTAAGGAGGCTCGCTACGATTGGCGCGCTCATCGAGGTTCCGCCGCTGAGACCAACTCTCCCACCAACGACAACGACGCCGTTGTCGCCCACGGCTGCGATGTCAGGGTACGCGCGACCGTTTCGGTTGTAGACACCACCTTTGGAGGGGATGACACCGTTAGTCGTGTTGTAGGCGAAGTAGTTGGGATTGTGGCGGAGGAGGTAGTTTCCGACTGCCTTCGATTGCCAGGGAGGCGTGTCAAAGACGTTGCTGAAGCCGCCGCCTGATGAAAAGCGAGTGGTGGCAATCTCAGGGTCGCCGACTTTGCTGCCCTTGGGGAGTGTCGTTGAGCCAACAGAGGTGACGAAAGGGCACCCTGAGGGATTGTCGGGGACAAAGACATCGTGGTGAGGTCCGAGGCAGTAGCCAAATGGACTAGCAACACCGTCGTCGCCGCTAGCAACGACAACAGAGATGCCTTGCAAACCGAGCTTCATGAACTCGTTGCATTGACGCTAATAAGCAAGTCAGCTGGTTTGTGTTTCTCATAGGGTTATGCCGGAGTTTCAAGACGGGGGCGAACGACAATACCTTGAGCACGTTGGGAGAGGACAGGTACTCTGCGCCGCCGTACGAGATAGAGATGACATTGGTCGGCGCAAAAGTGTTGCACATCTCACCAGGGTTTCTATCGGGGTCCTCGGGACAAAACTCTCCGTCGATGGCGTCCAGAAAAGCGAGGAAGACATCCACCTGGCTGTTGACTTGAAAAAGAGTCGTCTTCTGAGGGTAGATGATGGGGATGGCCATTTGGAAGTCGAGATCCGACTCGCCGCCAGCCCGGTCCGGACTATTGGGAGCAGTGGCACCGTTGATGAGATCCAGCTCAGGGCCAGTACCAGCGGGGATGTTCGGCGCCAGGAGCTTGTAGAAGGCGTCGAGGTCCTCTTGAGCGTACACGTCACCCAGGGACTCAAAGATGCCAAGAGGGTTGGTGACGTTGGAGAGAGACGCATCGGGAATCTTGTACATGGCCTTGATGCACCGAGGCGTGATGTACTCGTCACAGGTGGCCGTGCCGTCTACGAAACGAGACAGCAAGGGTTAGTTATCCTCGAACCATACATTACGCATTTCTTATTCCTGACAATTGCAGGCATCCGCGCTTACTTATCTTTGCCTTCAACCCAGCTGCTTGATCCCCGGAAAGTGGCACAAAGGGCTCTTTAATGGCGTTGACGACGTTCTTATTGTCCGCTCGCTTGTTGGTCGTGGCGAATGTGGTGCCGGGCAGAACAAAGTCTACGAAGCGGGCGACATCCGGCGGTAGGCTGTACTCGTCGGTACCAATGTGATCGTCTCTAGACTGAAGGTTCTCATAGACATGATAGTCGGCCTTGACAAGCGACTGGAGCTTGTCAACAGTGGTATCAAACCTAAGCCAGCCTTTGCTCTTGGACAAGGCAATCTTGTCTGCCGGGATACCCGACTTGACCAGCCATGTTTTGACTGAGTCGATTGTTTCTTTGGACGGTGCGAACAAATCAGCGACGTTGCTGGCCTTGTAATGCTGACCATACTTGGCAGACGTGGGATCCGAACTGGTCGAGATATGTCAGTTCGGCAGTTTCTCAATCCAATGCCCGCCAACCTGGGTTCGACTTACACTTCCATAATATAGTCCATGCCCTTGTCCAGATTTTCCTGCTTCAGGGCAATTCTGACCAGAACCCTTTGCTCGCCATTAGCGGCCCCCCGCTTGTTCCACCCCATCGTGTTTGTCATGTCGCGCTTCTCATGGAGCACGTGGGAAACTGAAGGCATAGCAATGCCCGTGGCAACAAGGCCAGCGAGCAAAATGAGACTGTTCTTCATAGCAGATGACAGTTCTGAAGAAATTCCGCATTCCGCTGGAACATACCCCTCCTATCTGCAACGACTTGGGATGTGTCTCGGCCTTTTTTTTTGGACAGGGCTCCCGCGAGCATTTTAAACTAGTTTCCTTTCTCACTTCATGGTGGTGACGTCTAGAAGGCCCATCAGTTTGCTCACCAGCGAACGCTTCACGGACTAATGTAGTGCACTTCGCTCGATGTGCACTTCAGGTCCGTGAGCCAACGCCAACAAGCTAGCCGTCGAATCAGGTCTGGCACTTGCGTTTGTATTCCATTGGGAAGGTGATTTACTGCCGCGGGTTTTCTTCTTGCGCCGCTAGACCCATCTGCATCGTAACCGGCCGCCTGGTCAAGTGCAGTTGAGACAGCATTGGGGCGGCGGCTATGCCAGCATCGTGTTCCGATGCACCTGGTTTGCATCATCGACTTGCCGTTTTGAGGTTAGAGTCTGCGAGCGCCGGGCACCACCCTCCTGAGTGAGTCCTGACTCCTGGCGCCGTCCCATTCGTGGCAAAGCATCCCATGATCCCATCTGTAGCCCGCACGGAGTAATGCCTAGAGAGGAGACTGGTCGTGGAGATTCTCATCGTAAACAAGTTGGGGTCCTTCGCAACCTGGATCAAAGTTGGACAAGCGCAAGGGGGTTGGGAGTCCGTCCTCAGTCCTCGCTTTTTTTTTTTTGAGGCTGATGCTCGATGAGGAAGGTGCGAAGGTGCGGGGCCCGGCTTTCTTGGATCCCGCTCTGGGCGATCCTTGCGGGCAGGCACCGGGCGGTGGCGACCCGCCCGCCCTTCAATCGTCATTGCCCATCGTTGGCGTTGCACAATCTGTGCAGCCGCATTCCCGCATTTCCCTTCCATCCCGCATTCCCGCTTCAATAACGCCGGCAAGCCTTGACGCCTCGCTCTTCGTACTCTTCGGCCATCACACACCTTGGAACAACGATGTACGGGGTATTCCCAACGTGCATCGATAGAGACCACTGATGATGAGGCTTGAAAGCGACAATCTCGTCACAAAAAAAGGAAGAAGAAAAAAAAACCCTCGGTTCCTCTTCAGCTTCAGCGAGCTTCAGCTTCAGCCCCATCTTTGCGCACGCGACATTTGCCATTCCCGTCGACAAAGAGCGCCACAAAGCGTCTGACGTCGCATTGTCCAGTCTTCTCCAGTCCGTACGGAGTACTTGTACCATCAAATCCGTCCCAACGTCAAGCCCATCACCACCATGGTTCCGTCGATGAAGCTGTCACCCCGCCTTTATTTCCGCCATGAGTCCATGACGGCCCATCTCCCTTCTGGAGCCGTATACAGCCGGGCTCCTCCTCAGTGCTCACGCCTTCATCTGCACACCCCAATAACAAGGAGTACACCCTACATAGGCCACATTCCTGCCCATGGTCATCTAGGACGCATTAATCGGTCAGTTTCTGGTACATCATGTACAACAAACAATGGAAGGGAAGCGTCTCGTCTTCACTGCTCTTCTTTGAGCTCCCTCACGTCATTCAGACGAGCCAAAAGTTATGCGCGTACTCCGCAGAGCTTCGCATGTGTTGCCCGATGGCGGATACAGCGTCTATGACGAATAATATGCGCTCACGACCGTATCAGGGGAGCTGAAAATGCACGTCGCTAAACGCGATAAATTACATCAGAAGTATATAACTTCTAATATAATAGCTTTCTCTATAAAAGAGAAGCTTTTATCCTTCTATTTATATAATAGAAGATAGCTTTAATTTAATCCTTTTTTCTATACCTTTATCCTGCTAGGGGATATCTTTTCTAAGTCACGTGCCTAATGCACATTAGTTATAAGCCTAGAAGGTACACGCCTATAACTTCTACTAAGTCCCCTACGCATAAGAAGTGTATATGCACTTCTCCTTACTAACTACCTAAGCATATAATAGATTTAACTACTTCTCTATACCTAAGTCTTAAGATTAGTATTAAGTTAGTCTTTTCTAATAAGTAGGAAAAATAGTATAAAGCATTAAAGTAAGCTACCTAAAGCTAAGAGAACTAGGAAAGAGTTAATCCCTAGCTCCTAGAGCTTAACTTTAATTACTTAGAAGAGCCCTCTGCTATTACTCCTAAGTTATATAAAGCTTTTATTATAAAGAATTAGGGAAATAATGCTATAAAGCTTACCTTCTAAGAGGCTTTATCCTTCTTATCTTATAAGTTTATATCTAAGTATTAAGTATATAAAGCAATAAAGTCCTAAGAAAGGACTATTAGTACTTAGATTATAAGCACTATTAACCTAAATACTTATACTATAGTAATTAATAAAATTAAGGAAGGTAATATAAATAATAAGAAACTTACTCTTTAGTAAATCTTTATTAAGCTTAAGAAAAGGTTTTCTCTAGGGTAAGTTATTATTAAGTTAGAGGTCTTAGTAAAGTATATAGCTTACCTTAATAACGCTAAACGCGTGAATATATAATTTAAGCGTTAGATTAAGTAATAGGGGAAGTTATACTAGAAAGCATTAATGTATAAGATTAATAAGGTTTAGGGTCCTAATATAATTTATAACTTTATTATAGTAATTAGAGCGCGCTTTAACCCTAAATAGGCAAAAACTAAGATTATATAACTAGTATAGTCCTCTAACTCTCTTCCTAAAGATATAACTCTTTAAGGAATTACTTCTCAGTATATAAGATACTATAGGGCAACGTAAGCTATAAGCTTAGCCTCTAGAAAAGGAAGCTATATAACTACCCTTAAGGAGCGCTCTAACTAAGGTAATAAAGGTTAAAAGAATAATAGTCTAAAGAAGTACCCTTACTATATAGGAAAGGTACTAATTATATACTTTTAGTCTCCCTAAGTATACTATAGCTTATATTACATAGTAACTAGTAAGAAAGCTCTAGGATTTAAGCCTTTTATAAAAGTTAACTATAAGAAGGTTAAT